>JAVIWB010001650.1:0-236210 GCA_031893035.1 Dermolepida albohirtum
TTTATTTTTCTCAAGACGAAATAAAGATAACTGGTCACAATTTAGCAGGAAACTGAATCCTGCTCGGATGATTAATATGAATATACACACATACATGTTTATATTAAAAAAAGCCACGTGCAAAATGGGTTTGGCCTAGGTAGTATAGTTGTAGGTATAGTCATCGGTCTCCTTGGATTTGAAGGGGAGATTTACAGGTCTGACTGACTATTGTGAGTCATAAATGACGCCACAGTAGACGCCAGTACTGCATGCCGCCACGATAATCCACACAGGTACATAAAACAACGCATTATGATTAACATAGGGGGTGTATTGTATTACTCACGACATTTGCGAAAAGCACAGGAAATACTTTTGTACAAGTTTCAAGTTAGAGCTTTTGTTTCTTTCAAGTTTCGCCCTAAATGAAAAAATGAATAATATGTGGAAAATATTTATGTATAAATGTGGGATATCTTTTGTAATGTGTAAGAATAATTTGAGATAAGCAGATTAGAACTTGACAAAAACGTGCGAACATGTAATAAAAATGAAAAATATAAAAGGGCAAAATAAAACAGACAGGTACCTACCCATTATTCTTCATAAAACGTTATGGTTGCTTATGCGGAATGTAAATTATAAATTATGACTCACTTTTATAAATCAACATGAAGATATCAAAACAAAAATACATGTTTTTTTAGTACGTACGAGTGCGAGGAAACCATCCATTTAATTGTAAATGTGTTTCCTAGCGAACTTCTTTTTGAGGGAGAGGACGATCTGTGGTATTCCACTCAAAAAATTTGTCTATATACAGTCATCTGCTAAAGTTGTGAATCTGATTAGTTACTAAAAAAGCTCCAGTATTGAATATTATAAAATTAACAAGCAATTTAATTAATTACAATTTGAGCTGTCTTTATCATTTGTGGTATTTTAATGATAGACGGGTTCCTACAACATCTAAACAACATACAAACAACACGATTCCATCAAGTTCACAATGGAAATGGAAATAGACAACAAAACTCCTTCTTCGATTCCTGGATGTCTTGGTACATAAAAACGCAGAACAATATTTGCACTTCGACTTCAATCATCCTCACTGTATTAAAATCGAAGTAGTAAATTTCTTACATGACGGAGCTCGAAGCATATGCACGAATGAACAAAATAAAATGGAAGAGCTTGGAGTGCTAACCACAACCCTAAAATTAAATCGCTACACAGAAAAAGTGTTGTCGAAAGTAAAGATTCACCTAGAATACAATACATGTACAATGGTAATACCATAATAATATAAAATTAATAGAAACTACGTAATGCGTTTTTTTGGAGACGAACAACATTAAATTGGCAATACTATTTTCGACGATAGCCGTTTTCTCGGTTGTTTTGGAGTTAATTTGGTTTGAGAGTGAACGGAATCTTTGCGTTCTGGACATCATCCCACTTATTTCTTTTATTTCGACGTTTAACATTTAAAAATTAAGTTCATTTGGAATCAATCTCAGATTAGATTTCATTGTTTAATAATTATAATTAAATTTCTCCTGTTGCCATCTAATGAACGAGGTCATTTACATTAATTTTTAAATCCATTGAATATAGAGTAAAATATTTATGAAATTTGTAAAGGGTGCTTCAAATTGTGCGTTTTTTTTAAGAATAAATAAAATATAGATGGCGCACTGAATTTGTCTAGGTATGTGGGCATTTAAAATGTGTAATGTATGACATTTATAAAAATGGCTTCGTACACGGTAAAACAACGCGTTCGAATTGTTGAATTATTTTATGAAGATCAGCGTTCTGTGAAAAGAGTTTTTAGAAAATTACGTGAATTTTATGGTTTACATAATCGTCCATCTGAAAGCATTATTGATCGATTATTAAAAAACTTCAAGGTTTCGTAGAAGATCAAAAATGTGAAAAATACAGTCGCAGTGGTCGTTCACAAGAAAATATTGGCTTGGTTCGTAAAAGTGTTGCTGAAATGTCCATTAGACGACGTCCACAACGACTTGAACTTAGTGGATCAACAACATAGCGTATTTTACACAAGGATTTAGCTCTGAAGGCATATAAGGGTCAAATAACACAGAAACTGAAGCCATTAGATCATTTAAAACGTCGTTCATTTGTCAATTTCATCAATGAACAGCCAGCTAATTTTTCTCAAAAAATAATGTTTTCCGATGTGGCACATTTTGAAATTGGTAGCTATGTTAATAAACAATATTGCCGTATTTGGGGTGAGGAAAATCCACGAATTATTCATGAAAAACCTAACCTATGAATCCTAAACGAGTTACTGTTTGGTATGCATTATGGTCAGGTGGTGTAATTGGACCTTACTTATTTGAAAATGCAGCTGGTGAAGCTGTAGCTGTCAATAGTAATCGATATCATCGGATGATAGCCGAATTTTTGTGGTCTGAATTAATGAATATTGATCTAGAGGATATGTGGATTCAACAGGATGGCGTTACACCTCATTTTGCGCACGAATCAATTGATTTATTGAGAGAAAAGTTTCCTGGACGTGTAATCTCAAGAAACGATGATGTTAATTGGCCACTAAGATCGTGCGGGTTGACACCGTTAGACTATTTTCTTTGGGGTTATGTGAAAAGAAACAATCCACAATCAATTCCTGCTTTGAAAGGTGATATTATTCGTGTCATTGGTGAGATAGAACCTCAATTATGTTAAAATTTATTTTGTCTGTGGAGGTGCAAGAGGAGGCCATTTGGCAGATATTATTTTTGGTATATAAATGTCATAACTGATACTTGAATTACCAATAAAAAGTTTTTGAAAGTGAATGCAAATTATGTGTTTTATTTATTCTTTAGAAAAACCGCGAAATTTGAAACACTCTTTACTTCTTTACTCCTATTTATGCAAAATTTTATAACGAAAACTAATAATTTTTCGAAATAAAATGAATTGCAAACGAATATATAAAGTGTAACTTCAGTTTCATATCACACCTTATGTATGCAGATTTGTTGAAATACGCACATTTATAAGTAAATACATCAAACCCAATTATAATTAGTATCTTAAACTAAATCCAAAATACATAGCGATATGTACAATAATCTGGAAAACATACTAACATATTTGACATAAATTTTTGAATTTCGTTTTGTGATGATCTTACTCTATTTTTAAAAAAATAGATCTAAAAATATAATTCAAACATTTATTTTTATGTCGAATATATCCAGTTATACTTAGTTACAGTGAATACATCCTTAGAAAAGCTATCTGTATTTCCCGTCCACTGAAAAGAAGCTTTTCTGTAAAGTACTCGTTCGACGAGGTAGCAGGTGAGAAGTTTAACTTAGTCGGGAGGTAATAATAGAAATGTTCAAACTTATTTAAGAAGCTAAAGTATACTGATTTACAAAGGAAGAGAATAGAATCCCATTTTCTTTGCACTTAAAACTATTCTATAGAAAATTACGAGAGCTAGATTCGACGGTAAATTCTTTCTTGCAATGCACTGAATATACAGAATTCTTCTAGTTGTAATATATGCCACTTAAAACAATATAAGATTATTTCATAAAAATATAAATAAATAAGTTCAAATATTATTTGTTGTTTAAATATACTTATTATTTTATTTTGACTTGTTTGAACAAGTTTTAATGTGATCTAGAGTACAAACTCTGGCATTTTCGAGAGCAACAAGAATACAAAAACACTCAATGTTACAAAAGTTTGACTACAATAGTTTTTATAACAAAATTGAAAAGATTAATAATGTGTGTAATCTTTATAAACATCTAGAAAAACGTTTGGCATCTTAATGCCATGAACCAGATTAGCATATCGAATATTTCTTGAGGAATCTAATTCTTCTCTGACAGCAATTCGTAATGCTTGAAGCGTTCCTGGTGGCATAGAGCAACACGTCTACTCACAACATTACAAGCGTGTTTTGTTGAATTACCATCTGGGGAATTGGTTGGACACTATTCCTTCTACACCAACCTCATCAATCCAATCGTTCACGAGAATTGTTCGATGTGGACAAGCATTATCGCCCACAAAAATCAATTCTTGTCTCACTACTTCTGTATACAGAAGAACATTAGGTGGCAAAATCTGACACAGATATCTCTGGATAGGGCGAGCTCCATTTTGTGTGAAATCAAATATTGATTCGCCACTAAATAATACTTTGTCATGACTCCAATTGATATGCTTACTTGCCTACATTCTTTGAACACTTTTGTGCATTCCACCAAAAAGATGGAGAGACTGTTGGTCATCAATCTCTCAAGATAATAAACCCCAATAAAGCACAAGCCATAGGCCTAACGTAAGGTGAAGAAGAAGACTGCTATTCAGATTTTTATTAAGGAACATTGCTACTTTTTCAGCTAGAGCCCCAAAATAATAATAAATTTAAATAATTAATAAAAACAAAGAGAAAAGGTCTGGTACGTAGACTTCCGCGGTCGTGGTCCATACTATCCGCGTCACTGGTATAACTACCGACGTTTCGTACCCACTCGTATGGGACATCTTCAGGGCTCAACTACTGCTACTGTCTGTCGCACTGAAAAAAACTTACAGACAGTATCAATACGTTCTGTTTCTTATTTAAAAACGTTGTTGTTAAATAAAAAAATATTTACGAGGTGCTGCATTCTCTATTTATTTATTCTATTACCATTTTTCTAAATATCCTCTAATTGTTTTGAGCAGTGTATTTTATTAAAGAATGGAAGAGAGTCCTGTAAACATTATTGTTTCATTAACTAACTCTACTTCTTAATGTGAAATACGGTGATCCATCATTTACTATAAAGTAAGTCGTTTAAATATAACCCACATATACGTACAATAAAATCGTTCGATCAGTAACTCATTTCTTAAATTAATTATTAGCAAAGGAAGACGCAATTTTGTCCAATATATGTCGCCGCTATGAATATTTAAAATGTAATTTTGTCTCGAGATTGAACACTTACCTACAATATACCTACTTCTTCCACGGTACGCTTGCATCTTTCGTGTTTGACATTTACGTGCCTACATTCGATCATTGAATTTGTCTCCGTCATAAAACAATCTAGCCGGGTCGTGACGACAAGATTGTGTATTTTACAGATAGATAGACTGAATAGAGTGGGGGGGGGTCTATTTCGGTAAAGATTGAATATGTAAATTTAAAATTGGCTGGCTAAGTGGTAACATAAATGACATTTA
This sequence comes from Dermolepida albohirtum, assembly GCA_031893035.1. NCBI lineage: Eukaryota > Metazoa > Arthropoda > Insecta > Coleoptera > Scarabaeidae > Dermolepida > Dermolepida albohirtum. The sequence continues at coordinate 5,221 of JAVIWB010001650.1, forward strand.
GGAGTTTAAAAGGAATGATTATGCTAACTGAGGGGATAGGAAGGGTCATGGTGAGTGATTTTTCAGTTCGATAATTTTTATTTTATTTAAATTTGCATGTTTATTATCTATATTTCAATTTAGATAATTCACACATATAGTATATAGTAATTTAAATAGTTTATTATGCGTTCAACGTACAGGATGATAAAGAATTACAAAATCGTTTGATACACTTGAGAAATTCGTATTGAAACTATTAAATGCACATGCAATTGCATTTATAAAGAATTCACGTACATTACACGATGTGAATTAATGATAAAATTTTATGCTTATTACATCGCTATAACAAACAAAAACAAATTTTCATTATCGAAAATAGTTTTATTGTTTTTCAAAATATTCTCCTTGAAAATCAATGCACTTTTGCATTCGTTTAAACCAATCCGAAAAGAACTGCTGCCACTGTGAAGGCGATATCTCCAAAATATGAGTTTTGAACGCCTTAAGTGCCTCTTCACGTGTGGGGACAAAAAGAAATCACAGGGTGCTAGATCAGGGCTGTACAGCGGATGGCTCATCAATTTAATGTTTTGCCCGGTCAAATATTCAATTTTTTGAACCGATCTGTGAAAGTTCGCATTGTCATGGTGGAGAATGATCTGTCGTTTTCGGTTTGTTTTCCTTATTTCTTCAAAAACTTTTGGCAAACAAATAGTTGTGTACCATTCGGAATTAACCGTTCTACAACTCTCTAAAGGCACGCTTGCAACGTGACCGATTTTTCAAAAAAAAACAGGCAATCATTTGTTTTGATGTTCTTCGAGCGGGAACAAGTTTTGTTGGTTTTCACTCATCTTGGAATGCCCACACAGTCGACTAGTTTACTATCGGGCTACTATCGTATAGATCCAAGATTCATTACCTGTGACGACTTTATAAATATTCTTTGAAGCACCGCCATTGTATTTTTTGTGCACATCTTGGCACCAATCGACGCGAGTCCTTTTTTGAGCGGTTGTCAAATTATGTGGTACCCAACGTGAATATAGATTCATAACGGCTAAATGTTCAAGAAGGATCTTATGCATTAATGTTTTCCGACACAACAACATTTGTGGGATGACCTTCACGATATTCATCGTCCAAGTTTAAATTCACTATACCAACGGTATACTGTAGTTTTCAATGATGCTTTATCACCATATAAAGAATTCAGCTCGTTGGTGCATTTTTATTGAGATAATCCACGCCGGAAATTATGAAAAATAATTGCACGAAAATGTTCGCGAGTTAATTCCATTTTTTCGCTGACATAAAATTTTCAAATTACTGTCAATAATAGAAATAGCGACCGAATAATAAAACTGTCAAGGTAAATATATTGTCAAAAATGATAAACTTCACGATGCAATCATCGGATCGGAGGCAATACAAACAGTGGTGCTGCCAGTTCCCGAAATATAAACGGTTACCTTCGTACACAATTCACGTGCATTACACGATGCGAATTAATGATAAAATTTGCTGCTTTTTACATCGTTATAATTAAGGCAGAAATTAATGAAAAAATCATTCCGTTCGGTGAGGAATCAAACACCAGTCGTCTACTTGCCGAGCGGATGCTCTAGTATTGAGCTACTGGACTGGGAAATTCGATTCTTTAATTACGCCATAAATCTCATTATGGAACAGATCTTTAATTTACAACTCGTAGTAGGTGTTATTAGTATATATATATATATATATATACTAATAACACCTACTACGAGTTGTAAATTAAAGATATATATATATATATATATATATATATATATATATATATAAATTAACAAAGCTGTATTACAAAACTTTCCTAGTACCCTTTGTATATTTCCAAAATACTGGCATGGATATATTCAAACGATTTATGATTTAAATATCTAATTTCTTTCCATTTTAAATAATCATTCGGAAGGCGAGATAAACAAAAAATAACCTATCGACATAATTACTTCGATCATCCTTGTAAACTTTTAACCGGTTATTTTAGGCATCTATGTTGGGTTCAGAAAGCGAATTAGTAATACGAATAATGGATTAATACAGGCTAATTGAATCTTTATAGATAGGTATCACGAACAAGAAATTAAGTTAGCTACGTTCAGATTGAATGCAAACTGTTGCAGACACTCTTGAATAAGACGAAATTAAACGCTTTCGTACTAATTGGAAAACTTAATTATCGTTTACATATACGAACTGACTGTTATAATCCAATTTGTGTTGAATTTACATCCAAGTATTCCTAAACTCTTTCTTCTTATTATTTTTTCGCCTTAATAGAATTAGAACAACAATATAAATTTTAACGAACATACGCCAAGTTTTAAAGAAATAAATCTTATTACTTGAACAAATAATACTAAGATTATGTGTCACGCATTCTTACATCAATTATTAAATTTTATATATTTACGTTTCATAATACGAGGCTAGCCGTTTATATTTCGGGAACTGGCAACACTGTTAGTGTTGCCTCCGATCTGATGATTTCATCGTGAAGTTTGCCATTTTTGACAATATATTTACCTTGACAGTTATCCGGTCGCTATTTCTATTGCTGACAGTAACTTGAAAATTTTATGTCAGCGAAAAAATGGAATTAACTCTCGAACATTTTCGTGCAATTATTTTTCATAATTTTCGTCGTGGATTATCACAACAAGAATGCATAGACGAGCTGAATTCTTTATGTGGTGATGAAGCACCATCGAAAACTACAGTATATCGTTGGTATAGTGAAACCAAACTTGGACGGCGTTCTTTGGGCGATGAATTTCGTGAAGGTAGTCCCACAAATGTTGTTGTGTCGGGAACATGAATGCAGTGTCTGAATTGACAATGCAAGACCATCATGTGACATACCGTGAGAACGGAGTACCTCTAGGTATTAGTAACACCAGCGTGCATAAGAGCCTACATGAACATTTAGCCGTTAAGAAGCTATGTTCACGCTGGGTACCACATAATTTGACAACCGCTCAAAAAAGGACTCGCGTCGATTGGTGCCAAGAAATGCACAAAACATATAATGGCGGTGCTTCAAAGAACATTTATAAAGTCGTCACAGGTGATGAATCATGGATCGATACGTATGAGTCCGATAGTAAATAGCAGTCGACTGTGTGGGTAGTATAAGATGAACCAAAACCACCAAAAGTTGTTCGGACTCCAAGCACATCAAGACAAATAATCGCCCGTTTTTTCGAGAGTTGCTTTAGAGAGTTGTAGAACGGTCAATTCCAAATGATACACAACTATTTGTTTGCCAAAAGTTTTTGAAGAAATAAGGAAAACAAACTGAAAACGACAGATTATTCTCCACCATGACAAGTCGAGCTCTCACAGGTCGGTTTAAACAATTGAATATTTGACAGGGCAAGGCATTGAATTAATGAGCCATCTGCCGTACAACCCTGATCTAGCACCCTGTGATTTCTTTTTGTTCCACACGTGAAGAATAAACTTCGTGGTCAACAGTTTTCTATGCCAAAAGATGCAGTTGAGGCATTCAAAACGCATATTTTGGAGATACCACCTTGACAGTGGCAGCAATGCTTGCTTTTCCCGAAATATAAACGGTTACGCTCATATATGCAGTCATGTGCACGAAAACGGTAATTCAAAATTAATATAATAAATAACATTTACAACGAACAATTCTGATGCAGCTGTATTGAAATTATTTAAAATCCTGAATATATACATGGTTTCCGGTAAAGTACTGAATATGAGGGGAAATTACCGAGTTTTCTAGTCATGCCCTGTTATTTGCATGTGCATTAAAACAGCAGTATCATAGCTAGCGGCACTAAATGCAGACACATAAACTTCTGTCTGTTACAGAATAATCCAATAAAATTTTATTCATCCATTTCTGTTGCAATATGAGCAAAACATTGTTCGTCGGAAAAAAGGGCAATTATACTCGATCTACTTAACAGAACCAAAAGCTAAAAGTTTATACAAAATATAATCTCATGTTCTGCGAAAATGATTGCAAACGCTAAGAACTGGAGAAAAGTGAAAGAAAACGTGTCGGAAAAGGAAAACTAGCGCTAGAGAAGAGAAACATTATAACTTTGCAAAGAAGACATCATTCATAAGTTCAACTGCAATTAAAAGTGAGTTACACCTTTGTATAAGCACCTCTACTATTAGACGAAGATTGGTTCAAATAAAGTTGCGTACAAGAGGGCCTAGGAAGGTACCATTATTAAATAAAAGGCAAATACAAAGTAGATTGTCGTTTGCTCATGAACACGTAAAATGGGACGAAAAAAAGTGGGGTAATGTACTGTGATTCGACGAATCGGTAGTTTTATTTAATTCCGGTGCATACCAACAACACGTATGAAGACCACCATTGACAGCATTTCAACCCCAGTGCACCAAAAAGTCGGTAAAATTCTGATGCTCAAGCATATTACTGTGGGTGTGTTTTTCGTGGTATGGTGTAGGCCCTTTACACAAGTAAGGAGGCATAATAAACACCGATGTCTATGTGAGCATATTATAATAATAATAACGTTCGCATATTGGGTTGACCGGCACAATCGCTAGACTAAAATCCCGTTGAAAATTTATGGGTGGAATTGAAAAAGACGGTATCTGGTACTATGCCCAAAAATATTGACGATCTGTCAATTAACTAAATAAAAATGACATTTGGTTAGTATTTTGACATGACTGTTATTTTAATGTACAATTAGTTTGTTTGTCCTAGAATACAAACATTTATTCACATTTAATCTCAGGTGATAAGTGTTACACCATGCTTCAATGTACTCCAGACACAACTGCAATTTGTAAGTGTCCTTTACGGATGCTATTTGATAATAAATCTTAATGTCATCAGCATATGCTAGCACAGAACGATCGGTGTTTAATAGAAGATCGTTGATAAAGAAAACGAAAAGTAGTGGGCCCAGATTCGATCTCTATGAATTCGTGCGACGAAAATGCATTGTCAAAATAACCTCTTGCTATTTAGTACATACGTGTCATATGAATCAAAGGGAGTAGCGAATAGACGCATCTCTACGTTTTCGGTAGAGAGTAGACTTACTTCAGGGATTTTAATTATCCTGCCCAGGTAAACTTATAGTTGTTCCAACTACCACGACATGAAGAAGCTATGTCCTAAATCTTCGATCTCGTCAAATTTTAACACTCATATTCTTCCTGTCCCCTTCCATAACTGATCAACACGTAAGGTTAGCGAAATGGGTTATAAAACACTGCTAAACCTCTAGTTACAGGGGGAGGCTATGTTCAACAATGGACAAAAAAAGAAGCTAGTTGATGATAATGATGATTATGTGGGAACAGAACTTAGCATAGTAGCTTCTGAAACGAAATATTAGGAAAAAAAATAGTTTCTTATTTCTCACACTTACATAACCGAGAAATAAATTTTCCAAATTTAAATTTACTATTAATCACAAAATTCGAAAAGATCGGCCATTAAAAACACTGCTATATTGTTACTATTCTAAAAATTTCATTTGGTTAAAAATGTACTTTAAAAATAAAAAGATCTATGTACATTTCACAGCATATATGAGAATGAATTTTCATTGTTGAATATACAATGTAGATTTAGGTTATATATTTTTCTCTTCGCCTGTTACGATATTAATATTTTTAAAAGTAAATAAATCATAGTAGTTTAAAAGCTGAAATTTACAATAACCATAGTCCTCATTGGCGGATGTTCCTGGTATCCCATGTATGTATGTGAGTACGTAACTCAACTCCAACGTGTGCCTCTTTCTTCTTCAACCAAAATCCGAGGTAAATGCAGGCGGCGATATGCATATTTGATATGATTTTAATGTGTCTCGAGTCGTAAGCCTCTTATGTGGCATATTGCCGGTGCTGCCGCTGCACCCGTGTGTCCCATGAATAAATTATATCAAATATCTATCAGGCGCGGAACTGGCAAAGCCGATCAGATTGGCCCTTTGATGTGTGTCAGAGCTACCATCCCTTCGGTACCCGTACACACCCGCGCTCTCTCTGCCACAGATTATTTTCTATTTTTTTCCTACTTCGCAGAATCGTGTCTATACTTCACTTTCCCATATAAGTATATATATATATATATATATATATATATATATATATATATACACACACGCAGGTATTTTATTTTTTCTTGCTGCGGAAACGACGAAAGGGCGGAAGGATGAGGACAGGACCAAGCACGGTAAATAAGATACCAAAGAAAAGGGGAAAAACGAAAGACGCTAGATGTTTGCTTGCTTGCTTACAAAAAAATAAAATCCTAAATATATAAGTAATCGCGTATGGTATTAAGTTTTCTCAGTATTTTGGAAAATTGCGATTCTGTTATAAAAAGATATTTTCACGACAGAGTTATATACAGGTGACCCACGTTTTATTTCTTTTACATTGAATATATAACTGAGGATCTGTTTTGATCATGCATTACGTTGTTACGCTTCATGTATATACACATGTGGAAGATTTTTTATCATGTTTTAAAATTTTTTTTATTAAATATAAATCGATTTTAAAAACTCTAGAAATTCTAACTAAAATATTTGCAATGAAGAAATATTTCCAACGATAACTTTTTTAGTTTAATAAAATATGTAAGCTCCATATATTTTATTGAAAAAGACATTTTCACGACCGCTATATACAGACTGTCCCACGTTTTATTCTTTTACATTGAATATATAACAATGAGGATTTGTTTTGATCATGCATTACATTGTTACGCTCCAGGTATATAAGGGTGGTACCCGACCCAACAAAGAAAACACAAAAATGTTGGAAATAAATATATTTATTTTTCAACATAATCTCCTTTCAGCTCTACACACTTTTCCTAGCGATGTTCAATAAGTTCGATACCCTAATAAGAATTGTCTTGCTCCGCAAAATAGAAATTAACTGTCGGCATCACTTCTTCATTAAGTTTGGGAAGAGATAAATAAATCTGGCGAATAGGAGGTAGAAATTCAAACTTTAATTCATTAATTTTGGTCATTGCAGTAACGGATTTGTGAGCTAGTGCGATGTCTTCATGAAACTCTCACTTTCTTCTTAGCCAAATGCGGCTGTTTTTGCTTTATTTCTTCCCCAAAAAGGTTGCAATAAGTTCGTATAATACTCGCTGTTGATAGTTTTTCACTTTTCAAGTCAATGAAAATTCTTCGGAGTCGGTTCTCCCTTTTGAGTCTATTGTTTTGATTGTTTTTTGTCTAGGGTGTGAAGTAATGGACCCATGTTTCACGGGGCCGTACGAGCTGCCAAGACGAGCATCGCAGTGGTCGACCAAATAGGGTAACTACTTCAGAAATGGTGAAGAAAATCCACGAAGCGGTACTGGATGATCGTCGATTGAAACTGCTCGAGCTAGCAGACATTAGTAGGCATTTCAAAAAGTGCGGTACATCGCATATTATCTGAAAATTTTGACATGAGAAAGCTGCGTGCAAGATGGGTATCGCGTTTGCTCACACTCGAGCAAAAACAGTGTCAGTGAAACAGCGAAGATATTTCAATTGAGTGTTTAGCGATGTTTCATAACAACAAAGCAGAATTTTTGAACATAGGTCCATCACTTCACACCCGAGACAAAAAAACAATCAAAACAATGAACTCAAAAGGGAGAACCGGCTCCAAAGAAGGCGAAAACCGTTTCATCTGCAGGCAAGGTCATGGCATCGGCTTTTGGGATGCGCGTGAAATAATTTTCATTGCCTATCTTGAAAAAAAAAACTATCAACGGCGAGTATTATGCGAACTTATTGCAACGTTTGAGCGAAGAAATCAAGCAAAAACGGCCGCATTTGGCTAAGAAGAAAGTGTTGATTCATTAAAACAATGCATCAGGTCACAAATCTGTTATTGCAATGGCGACAATTAATGAATTAAAGTTTAAATTGCTACCTCATGCACCCTATTCGCCAGATTTAGCGCCCTCGAATTATTTTCTGTTTCCGAACTTGAAAAAATGGCTCAGTGGTTAGAGATTTTCCAACGATGAAGAAGTGATGTCGGCAGTTAATGGCTATTATGAGGAACAAGCTAGTTCTTATTAGGGTATCGAACTTATTGAATATCGCTGGGAAAAGTGTAAAGAGCTGAAAGCAGATTATGTTGAAAAATAAATATATTTCTTTCCAAAATTTTTGTGTTTTCTTTGTTGGGTCGGGTACTTCTGGGACCACCCACGTATATGCAAACTTTTCTGTTACTGGAAGAGGTTAATTTCATATTTGCCGTCCACCTTGTTATCTAAAATATAATATATTATAAACAATAACTTAACCTGTTTATGGACGTGAAACACAGTTCATTCTAATGCTATGATACCTATATTTACCGAAATTCGGTAGAGTTACTGTAAATATTTAATATGTTGAAGGTATTTCCGACTAAAACATTAAATTAAAGGACTTTTGTGTTGAAACATGATATTTTAATGTTCATAAATTGATGCCCCAGGCAATGCTATATAGAATTTCGGATATACATACATTCCGTTAAACTTCTACCTATACAAAGCTGTTATCGAATGAAACTTGCTTTTACATCAGATTTGATCCAATACTAATTTATATAGTTATATTATATGCATATATAAACGGATCTAATGTGAATACTACGTATCTACATGTACGTACATAAGTATATATTAATATTTTTATACAATCCCTGTTAAAAACTTAATAGTAAAATTAAAATATTTTATTTTTTTTATTTTGGAATGCATATTATGTGTATTAATATTGTATTTTATGATATTATTGTTTATGTATATGATTGTGTATTTTATATAATAATTATTATTTTTTTATACGCAAATTAATGCACGCATACAGGCGGCAGCAAGATCTCTCGTCATGTAGATATTGTATATCAGGGGACGGAGATCGTCACGTTTGCTGCTGGATAGTTGCATGATATCTTCCCCAATAGGTGGATGACTGGCAGTGTCCAATATTTCCACTTGATTGGGGGTGCATGGGTACCTCGATGCTTTGCAATACAGCTTTGTTTATTTAGTTTTTTTCAAAGTAATTTCCTTTACACTCAATACACCTCCCCAACCTCCGAAACCAATCTTTAAACCAGTTCTGCCAAATTTCACTAGGGAGTAAGGCACACACGTTGTCCCAAGCCCGCAGAAAGTCCTCAAGATCCTCATCACTGGAAAGCCGCCTCCCTTTTAGCTTCATTTTCACATGTAGGAACAGTGCAAAGTCGCAGGGAGTAAGATCTGGACTGTAGGGAGGGTGCTCGAGAAGTTTCAATCCTGTCGTGGTCAAATATTCAGTACAGGCTTTGACGCGGTGAGCTGGAGTATTATCGTGATGGAGGAACCAGGTGTCCATTCTTGACTTTGGCCGCATGTTCTTCATAGATCCAATAACTTTAGGCAGGCACTGTTCAGTATACCACTTAGCTCTGACTGTCTTCTGTGTGTCCAAAACGACGCATTCCACAATTACACCCGATTTGAAAAATACATCATTTTCTTCTTTACAGATTTACAGATCGGGATTTCCTGACAACTACCGGTGTGTCCTCATCATCAAAGACCTAAACTTTGTTTTGAGCTTTGGTCGGCACGTCGTAATAGTACAGCCCTGTCATGATGTTGTTCACATACCGAGATTGTCCCTTGTTAAACTTTTTTAGCATCTCCCGGCACCAAGTCACACGTCGTGTCATCTGCTCTTCACTCAGTCGATGCGACACCCAGAGAGAACAAAGCTTCTTCACGTGCAAATGATCATGCAGAATCGAACGAATTGCTGGTGCATTTAGGCCTGAAATACCCTCTATCTGTTAGTAGGTCACTCGCCTGTTCTCGTCAAGCATCTTCCTCACAGAAGTAACATTTTCTTCTGTAATTGACGTTCGTGGCTTTCCCGGCCTCTCAACATCCTCCACGGTTAAATTTCCCCTTTGGAATTCTCTGTACCACCTGAATATCGTTGTGCGATGTGGACAAACATCGCCTAGTGCAAGTGTCATTTCTTCGAAGCACTGGTCTATGTTTAAACCACGCACGAAATTATAACACAATACTGGCCTTATCTCATTTCGTGACCACGATGCCATCGCAAGCACTTTACACTCTCACTGCTAATGAATAACTGAGCCCATCGACATGGCCCGGCGGCTTCTATGTACGATACGTATGAACTTGTCTCAACATGCAGCAACAAGCAGCTTCCTACGATTCATCGTTGCGTCATATTGCAAAACTTTCCTTGTACCCTTGTATTCGGCGATACTACCGGGAAAGAAAAATCCGGCATCTCTATATTTAGATTACCAAAAAGAACTACAAAAATACATCGACTAGCCAATAAATATATTTGACGGCTTTGCATGTACCACATATAGGGATATTAATTATGGATCAATGGAGCGTAACGGTTGCGGTTTAGTTATATTGAGAAACAGGATTGCCAAGCGTGGTGTAGGAGTTACCATCATCACGATTTAGGTTATTAGGGTGTTTTAGGATGTCCATAGATTTACGTATTTTCCGACCATAGTAATGACTAGAGCAGGATTTAGTAAAATTGAGTTGGATATACCAAGTTTCAAGCATATACTCAGCAAGTGTAGAATCAGCTACCCGCAACAGCCTAGTACAACTCTCATGCTCCGAAACACTAGTGTTGACAGACAGCAAGGAATCGTGAACACAATGTATGTATTTCTATAGAATCACCGTCTTTTACTGAAAATGGGCCTAAAAGTTGAACGGAGTTGATTGAGAAGATTTTCATGTCTATATGCTAAAAATAGTAATGCTAATTGAATAAGTGTAGCTCTCGTGATATATATGTAATGAAATGTATGTATATGTATGTTCTGCTTTGTGCACACATATGTTTACACCACACTTACACAGTACATATACACGTACATACATACACAAGCAGACCATCATAGACAATGACGCTACATCTTTATTTGTATTATAATAGATGGTAAAATAAAGCTTATTATTATTATTATTATTATTAATTAGAATAAATTGATTTATCATTTCCTTTGAAGTTAATGTTATTAGTACTTTGACTTTTCTCCCTTTCCTTGTCAATTGGCGGTTGAGGAACTCGATGATGTTGATCATGTATTTGGAGATTTTCAGCTGTTACTTTCTGTTTTGTAGTACAAAATTAGTGATATTTACCCAGAGAGGTCCAGACTATAGCCAATTACTGAAGAAATACATACAATTTTGTCTTTTTAAAGCAACGTAAAGAGCATGAAAAATTAGATTCTGAAATTATTATAATTTATTTACAGTTTTCAGGATCCTTTGCTTCGGCACATACAGTGTAGTCAATCATAACTTCTTAAATGATTTATTGAAATCAATATTTTTAGATGCCAAGAATTAAGTAATTTAATTTAATTAATTAACTTGCGTGCATCATAATCGAAATTGTATTTTTCGTTTTCGTTAATAAAATATCCCCCTCGCCATATTATAAATAATATCGGACATAACATCTATTGAGTTATTCATTTCCACATTTTTAGGGGAAGCATATCCGTATTGTCCAAACGTCTGTACACTTTATTAGTTCACGTAACTTTGGGATATCGAAAGGGATTTCGGAAGACAAGCGAGGGTTAACCGTGAGGCAGGTGAGGTACGGCGAAAAAATCGATATACAGACGGTCACCCCATAAAGTGAATCATTTTCGCCTGTCTCCCTTACCTGAATAAGGAAGGTAACTATGTATTTCGTTTATAACTCTACGTACCTGGTCCATCATGTACTTTTTACGGACGCTTAAACAAAAATTATTGATGTAAAGCAGTAAAAAAGTATGGACTTATTGATGTGTGAAATTAAGGTTTCCAAAAAGTGTTAATGCGGTAATAAGGAACATAGAAGTTTAAATGGCGTTAAAACTTTAATTGCATAACCTTAAATAATAATAATACAGGGTGTTTCGAAAAGAATATACGTATTTCGAATGTATATATTTATTAAACTTTAAGACATAAGAATATGAAACTTTATACACATATTTACGAACCTCTCAAGTTTAGATTAGAGATGTTCAATATGTCCTCCATCAGCGACACGAACAATATCACATCGATACTCAAATTCCTCCCATACTCGGGCAAGCATGTCCTTCGTCACTGATGTTATGGCAGTAGGGATCCGGTTCTTCAATTTTTCCGGGTTCTGTGGGAGTGGTGATGCATAAACGTGGTCTTTAACGAAACCACACAGGAAGAAGTCACAGAGTGTCAAATCCTGTGACCGTGGAGCCCAGCTGAGACACGCTAAGTCGCCAGCTCCTTGACAACCAATCCAACGGTTGGGTAGAGTTTCATTCAGATATTCACGCACTTGGTGACTCCAGTGAGGAGGTGCCCCGTCTTGTTGAAAAATGAAGTTGTCTTCGTGCAGCCTCGGAAACAACCAGTTTTGTAACATAGCGAGATACTGCTGACTGTTAACCGTGTTTCCATCAAAGAAGAATGGGCCGTAAACAGATGATCGGGATATCGCACAAAACACATTGATTTTAGGTGAATATTGTACATGTTCAGTGGCTGCATGTGGGTTCTGTGGAGCCCAAATTCGAAAATTGTGTTTCTTTACCAGACTACTAACATGGAAAGTCGCGTCATCACTGAACACGATGCGTTGTGCGTGTTATAAGTCAATAGCATCATGGATCTCATTATAAAATGCCACACGTTTCCGTTTGTCATCAGGACACAGAACTTGTAACAACTGTAACTTGTACGGCTTCATAACCAACCGACGTCTCAAAACACGCCAAATTGTTGTAAGCAGTCGTAACTTCCAACTGGCACGAAGAGTTGATTTTGAAGGATTACGTTGGAAAAGTTGAATATTTCTGTATTTTTCGTTAAATTAATGATGTTTATGAACGTCTAATAAAATCACATTAACTTATTCGACCAAGTTAAAATACAATGCGTTGAAATAATTGTTCATAAATATACAGAAACTAAAAAACATGATGTTAAATCAACTTTTTCTTAATTCAGCTTCATTTTTATGAAACATTCATTAATTATTTTGAGCAATGCATATAACAATATAGTTCAATATACGAAACTTAAATTACGTGACGCATAAATAATTATTGTAAATGTTCATTTCTTGTAATTATTTTGCAAATGTTCAAATATGGTGAAAGATTAATTTACATATTAAAATATGTATATGTTACCAAAATTTACATAGAAAGACATCTGTGTTATAAATTTGCATATAAACACACGTACACTGACACCCACCAAACAATTAGCTCACATAAATATGTTCATTTTTTAATATATTTTACTTACAAATTAGCATGGTTAATCAGTGGCAATTCTCCATATGCTTAATGGTAGACAAAACAACATAAAGTTGTTAAGTAAGCACATGATCAGAGATAAAACAAAAAATATAACGCCTTTAATATTTTTTGAAACAAAAGCTCATTCTTATCTATATCGTTAAAAAGTTAAATATTATTTTTTTTATATAAAATTAGGAAGACTACATGGTATATACAAGTATGTATACTATAAACCACGAAAGTTTGCCGGTATGTCAATAACGTTGCAAAATACGAACATATACTGGCATATGTCTTATTCATCAGTAGTCACATGTGTTGAAGAAAGAAAGTACGCAAGCGTTTTTCTAATAGAATTACGCGCTACGTCATGTCAAGAAATTGTGAAAAAATAGAAACGGACGTATGCAGAGCATGTGTATTATGCACACATGTGTCACGTATAATACAGATAAAATAGTGTTTTCACTTTTGACTTACAAAGTTCGTCTTTTCTACGGTTCCGATCAGTGGCGGCTGGTCAGGTGAGGCAGGTGAGGCAGTGCCTCACCATCTAAATCTTGGAATTATAACAAGAATAATATGTATACTTTTAAAATTCTTTATAAATTAATTATCATCTTTTATTCAGAATTTATCTTATAAACAATAAGAAAATAGTTTTAAATAAACTGGCATTACAAGCAAAGTACAAATTTATCATTTCATTGTAATTCCGTGCGAATGTACGAGCGCGTATACTTGCCCCGACCAACTTCATGCTTGATCTATGTATATCCCTACTAAACACGAATATTTGAGGCCCGGCCACTCATTGCCTCTCATTGAAAATTTATAACGCACTACAGCAGTCAAAAAAATTCTCAATTTCTATGGAAATTACAGTAAAGTATTAGCTACATATTTAAGCTAACAAAGAAGAAAAAATATTCAAAAAGTTAATAGATTTTTCTAACTTTATTGTGAGATTTTTGAATTTTTTAATAATATAGAAAGCATTATTAATAGGATAAATTAAGTATTTATTTAATGATATAAAGATGTCTAAAGGTTTACATTCTTCTTGTACAGTTTCTCAATATTTCCTTCACGCAAATAATATGTTTTAAGTTTTAACAGGAGTATTTTTATTGTTTCAAGTAGATATTATTTAGATATCAATGTATGTATGTATGTACAATACAATAATTATCTGAAGCCAATTTAAACTGAGCCTCTCATCGAATCACAATCGCCGAACTACCGAATATACTCGAGGCTGACATTCTCAGCCCGAATCGCAAATTACAGCAGTTAAACTCGGGGGAATAACAAAGTTAGGTTAAATATTTTAATATTTGTTTAGTGATATTTTCAGTGATTTAAAAATTGTGAATATGGATTTAGAAAATGTAAGAAATACACAAGACATTGTAGATTTTTTAATAAGAAATACGTTCGTTGTTCTATCGGTAGAAGATCAATTATATGTCAAAAACCTTCCAAGACCAAACCCTGATTTATCAAAATCTTGATTGATATTACTATATTTCTTTGTACACAGGAATTATCTTTCAGAGGACATAATGAAACAAATACTTCTGCAAACAGGGGAAATTTTAAAGAACTTGTTTTATTAACGGCAAAACATGATACCATTCTACAAAAATTCTTAGATGATAGCTCTGTATTTTTTGGCACATCGAAAACAATTCAAAACGAATTAATAGAATCAATTAGTTTTATTGTAAAGAAAAAAATAGATTGTGAAATTTTTAATTCAGAATATTTTTCATGGCAAATAGACGAAACAACAGATATAACATGTAATTCGCAATTGTCTATTATTGTAAGATACACGATCGAGGGTAATATTGTTGAAAGGTTTTTAGGATTCTTTGATGTAAGTTCAGGTCGCACCTCTGATGACTTATTTAAATTATTAACTAATATTTTTGAAAAATTTCAGTTTAATAGTAAACTAATTGCTCAAACGTATGACGGAGCGGCAGTTATGGCTGGGCATGTGAACGGTTTACAAACAAAAGTTAAAGAAATAGCTCCTCAAGCAATATTTACACACTGCCATGCACATGTCTTGAATTTAGTGTTAGGAACATCTTGTAAGTCCATAACGTCTGTAAGAATATTTTTTCAAATTTGTCAGGGTTTTCATCTTTTTTTTCCAAATCCACTAAGAGAACTCATGTGTTAAATTTAATCTGTCAAAAACATATACCATCAAACGCATCTACTCGTTGGAATTTCACTTCTAGGGCTGTTTTTACAATTCATGCGAATAAAAATAAGTTAATTGAAGTTTTTGATTTCATTGCAGAAAGTCCTGACTTTGATAGCATATCTATACGAGAAGCTTTTGAATTAAAAAATCTTCTTCTAATATTTGGACAAACTGACGTTGTATTTTCAATATTACAAAACAAACTAACTGATGTTATTTATGCCAGAGATCGTTTACGTTTTTTGCTTGATAAGTTTAGAGAATTTCGGGAGTGTGATACATATTTCCGTACTGTATACGAAAATTCGATGTCTGACGAATCTGTTGCACATAAAAGGCGTAGAATTGATGACGTTCCAGATACTAAACAAAATTATAGAAAATTATTTTTCGAAATTCTAGATACGTTTATTAGTCAAATTGAAATTACATTTATTGATTTAGAAAAACTTGCTTTTTTTGATTTATTAACAGAAAGTAAATTTGAAGAATATTCGAAGGCATTTCCTCAGAGGCTCTTAAATAATTTGTTTGAACAATATAAATTTTTTGATCAAGTTCAATTAAAAAATGAATTAGCTGTTATTTATAGTGACATGCAACTCCTTGGTAATTCTAAAACACCATGTGAAATGTTAAGATTTATGCACGAACAAAAGTTAGCCACCTGTATGCCAGAACTTTTTAAATTGCTAAGTATAGTAGTTACCATACCGGTAACTTCCGCGTCCTTTGAGCGAAGTTTTTCCACATTGAAACGTATAAAATCGTATGTTAGAAATACAATTGGACAACAAAGACTTAGTAACTGTGCACTAATTGCAATCGAAAAGGAATTGGTTAAAACGATGACGAGGGATGAACGATTTTATAATGATGTAATTGATTATTTTGCTAACACAAAAAACCGGAGGATACCTTTGCTATACAAGAAGTAAAATCTATTAAATGTAATTCTAGGTGCAATGCCAATAAAGGAAATTCTCTGTATTTTAAAATATTTTCATTTTGCATGTAATTTTGAAATTTTGTTATTGGATTGTTGTTGATTTATATATATACATATATATATGTATATATTTGTTATATTATTAAATTTTATATTATAATAGGAATGTATTTATTTTTTATTTTTAAATCCTAGAAGATTGAGTTCTTATTTTCGATTAATGTTTTTAGAATTTGTTTGATTTTTTAGAATATTTATTTTCGTTTCACAAGGGTTTGCTTTGAAACTTCGTTTTCCCTTAAAAATCGAATGGGGCGCGATATAGGGCTCAGTTCACGTCTGGCAGCCCTGTTTGTACTGGAAGCCCTATATATATATAAATATATATAAACTGTTTTTATATGTAGTAGGTATATAGAGTTTATTAATCAATTGTAAACAATTTTGAATATTTATTATTCTATCTGCCTCACCATGTCAAATACTCACGAGCCGCCACTGGTTCCGATAATGTTACATTCCTTGTATTTTACCGCTGTTATTTGTTATTGTTCTAACAGCTAATTTATCATATTTATTTCGTTATCCTTGTAAGTTTACACTTAGGTGACCTACGAGGCAGTTTTTACATTTGTTATTTACAAGTGTACAGGTTAAGTATATAGTACATTATCGCATCTGACAGCAATAAAAACATAATATTTAATTTGACATCCTCACCTCCTGTCGACATCTTATTTCATACGTCAGTGGTCACGTGATCGGAAAACATTCCTGAATTCAACTTTATGTAGATTACTAACATTTACTAAACAGGTAAATGATAGCTACTTAATTTATAATTGAATTATTAACAGATAAGATACGAGCAGCACGATAAAGATTCATATGTTTACAGATTTGTATTACAAGATCTTTATGTATATCTTTACAGATACTGTAATGTTACGTTATGTACAATTCTGTCTGTGCTAAGTTTATATAAATATATGACCGTGATATATTCAATTACTTTTGATGTTTTGTAACGTTGTCTGGGTAGTCTTCAATATCGTTTTTTTTTATTACACAGGGTGTTTCAAAAAGAATATACGTATTTCGAATGCATATTTATTAAACACGAACAATATCACATCGATACTCAAATTCCTCCCATACTCGGACAAGCATGTCCTTCGTCACTAATGTTATGGCAGTACGGACCCGGTTCTTCAACTTTTCCAGGTTCTGTGGGAGTGGTGGTACATAAACGTTGTCTTTAACGAAACCCTACAGGCAATTGAAAATTAGTATTTTCTGCTGTACCGTCGTTGATTACAATCACTGAAAATAATTAAAAATTTCTGCGTTGGAGCAGAACGCGAACCTGTATCTGCCGTTTGCTAGACAGGTGTAAATCACCTTATGAAAACCGATCTAATAGTTATAACCCACAGTCAAATTTGGATGCTAATAATTATATGTAAAAATATATAATAATTAAGCACTTTACGATGGAAAATTAATGAAAATTATTTTCCGCTGTGTCATCGTTGAATACAATCACATAAATTAATTAAAATGTTTGCCCTGGAACCGGAGTCGAACTAATTTCTGACATGGCAGCCGTCTAGCAAACGGAAGATACGGGTTCGAGCTCTACTCCAGTAATTAACCATCGTAAAGTTTTAAACATTTGTACAAAATGTACGGATTATCTCTAAAATATGTATTCTGCTAGTTTCGCATACTATGTCGGTTAAATTTACTTTTTATTTTGACGAGCGCTATAGATCGATGATTACCAACTTCTTTTGGACTGAATTGGATGATATGGATATCAACAACATGTGATTTTAACAGGACGGCGCTCAGTGCCACACAGGTCATGGACTACATTGGACATTCTGTACGAGCGATTTGAAGGCATGGTCATTTTACGTGGAGGCGATGTGAACTGGCCACCGAGATCGTGCGATTTGACCCCGTTAGGACTTTTTCTTGTGGGGTTTTCTTAAGTCGCAGGTCTATGCGAATAAACCACAAACAACAGCGGCCCTCAAAGGTAAGATAAACTATGCCATCGGTCAAATTCAGTCTGATTTATGCGCCAGAGTCATGGACAATTGGACGTTTCGGATACGCGCCACCCAACCAAGCCGCGGCGGACATTTGCACGATGTTATATTTCATACATAATGGCATCGATAGGCCTTTCAAACGTCCAAAAAATTTCAATGTTATCTCACACGCACTTTGTTTTATTTAAATTTAAAGATTGGAAGCGCTTAATGAAAGACCCGTTAATTATATCGAAATGTATATGTTTAAGAAATTAATTATAAATTAATTAAAAGGATTGAATGCTTCGAATTGTAATAAGAAATAAATCTCTTTTCCTGTTTAAAATACTCAAAGGAGCATTACATAAATAGTATAGGGGATCATTATTATGTAATCTACAATAAAGAAGCACTTGCTCTTTAAAATTCTTAAGACCTTCTACGTCAGGTCGACACCTGTTTCAAAGTACCGTTTACAATTCTTATCTCAAAACAATTTCCGTCCCTTTCTTGCACCGCATTCATACTACCATAACTCTACACGCCTTACCATTATCTGACGTCACTTCATTCAAAGTGTGCGCCTCCTTAAGGAGGTCAAACCGGCACAATATTATGTATTATACGATGCGAGTATAAGTGTTAGACGCAGATGCTACCTAAGAACCAATTCACCTTTAGACCAATTTAAATTTTTCCGCCTGGACGTGTTTTGACGAATAATTCCGTATAGAAGGAGAACAATAAGTTCTTTTTCACGGTCACATGTTATAATGGCTTCACTAATGTTGGGTCTCTAATGCATTTGCATATTAACAGTGCTTCTGACAATAGAAAAAGCATATATAGGTGACACACCATTGCTTAGTATATGTAAGCAGTACATGCGAGCCCATCAAGCGAAAGCATACGTACGTCGCGGCATGTGTGCGCTTTTAGAAGAGGGGTGCAACCCTCCCAGCTGTCGAGCACGTGGACCCCAACACTGCAAACCCTGATAGATCAAAACACCTGGTCCTATCATCCTATGATTACAAATATTGTATATTTTTTTGTTGAACCTACCTCGCTGTACTATATCGGTAACTAAGTGCTGTGTAGGTACTTGCGGGTCTGTCAGTTACTTTATTGATTTTTTGTCGTTTGAATGCAGTTATTTAGAAAGGAGGTATTATCCAAGGAGGGTTATATAACAATTGAAAATTATCGTGTCGTAACTTGTAAAAAGTGATACTAAGGAAGACGCGATATCGCGTTTTAGAAAGGCATCTCTTAAACAGGAATTTAAATGGAATAGAAGTACTAATATTAGTTTAAATTAAAAAATTCTTACGAAATACATTCTTAAATAGAAATTTTAAAAAGACGGAAATAAGTAGTTCACTTGCAACTAGTAATACTATAAAATCTGATTTGTGAACTTGGCCAAAAATATATTAGCAGGCTATTAATATTCTTTAACATTCTCTCCAAGTGATATGTATTAAGTGTCGAAAATCGTGTCCATTTCATATTGGATTCGATCTCGGATCAGATTTCGCTGAAAACAAATAGTTAAAAGTAATGACAAAGAAAATCTTAGATCGCGTGCCCGTTAGAAAATTCCTGAACAGAATTGGCAAATATAAT
Organism: Dermolepida albohirtum; assembly: GCA_031893035.1. NCBI lineage: Eukaryota > Metazoa > Arthropoda > Insecta > Coleoptera > Scarabaeidae > Dermolepida > Dermolepida albohirtum. The sequence goes on from JAVIWB010001650.1 coordinate 25,436, forward strand.
AGTGACCATAGTTACAGACTCTGCAATAGGACTCCAGAAACGACCATAAGAGGCAAGCCATCTATGAACAACCTAAAATACCTGACGAAATACAGCAACCAATCAACCTTGGATCAGTATTGATTAGTACAAATTATATGTGTTCTTTATTGACTACAGTAGGTACAACCATAATCACAAACAGTTTTACGATCTAAATTTCAATTTTTGCCCGATATTTTTAAGTCGCGCCGTAACGATATCAAACTGGAAAGAGCTCCTGTATGTTTTATAAAAAGAAACAAACGAACAATGGTGCGTTATATGCAATTCAAATGCCGCAAGAGTTTGTTTACATTTTCGAACTGATAGCAAAAGGCTTCAATCGTACTGTATTCTCTTCTCGCCAATTGTTTTTTGATAAACGTATAGGGACCTTGCAATATATTTGGAAAAAAGCGATATAGTTTTCGTAATAATGAATTTATACATAAATTTTTTTCTTTTGTATTATTCTTTAAAATTTAGAAATATTGCTATATTAGTTGATATTAAACATCTACTGTTCATGTTTAAGCTTTGTATATATCTTAGTATTATTTTTCTTTTTCAGAATACAGTTTATATCAACGTATGGTTTATAACATTTTATTTCTAGAAAATAATTCATTTATTAGTTTATTATCATGCGGTTTTAGAATATTTCGCAGATTTTAGTTCGTAGAATTAATCTAAAATATATAATTATTTCTAAAATTTTTTATAATAAAATTCAGACCTAGTTTTTATTACAAGCTGAGGTTATTGTAAATCTTGTATTGTAATCCTTTATATTTTTACACAACTGTCACACTGTTGTATAGAGATATCCTCTCACATGTAATGCTATCCTCTATTAATTTGTCCGGTGTACAAATAGCGATTGAGAAAAGAATGGATACGTTCAAATAATATTGAAGTGTCACCTTGGCCATCAAATGATCTGGACTTAAGTCCCAGTGACGTTAGGGCACTCTGCAAAAGAGCGAAGAATAGTGACTAAAGATAGAGAATGTGTGGATCCACATTTTGATATAATTGTGCCAAAGGCTTGTTGATAGCGTTCCGTCAAGGTTACAGGAAGTAATTGGGATAAATGGGGGATGGACACATTATTCTTTTTAATGAAATATTTTAAACTTTTGTATCTGACTATGAAACTCTATCTCGGGCCTAGAGGTATGGTGCAATTCTCGATATGTACAGTCTGTCGCAGAGAAAACTGAACTTTTTTAAAATAAAAACAAAAACTTTCTATCTGCTTCTGGACTTCCGGGCTGGAACCGCGTCATTGGTATAACTACCGACGTTTCGTACCCACTCGTATGGGACATCTTCAGCGCTCAACTACTGCTACTGTTTGTTGCACTGAAACGAGTTTCAGTGTGCAGTTTGAAACAGCCTTTATATACATATATGTTACTGATAAAATCGTATTATCAAAATAGATATCTTATAAATTTAATTCTAAATTTTATTTTATTATGGCTATGGAATATTATGGAATATATATATATATGTAAAGAAAATAATTATTTGTATTTTGTGCGCATTGCCATAACCTAAACGAATACATATCTAAACAACTACCTTCTAAAAATAATGTAGCTTTTATAATATTAAGTATGAGGATATGTTAGGAATAGGCTATTTGACTAATTTTGGGAAATTGTTTTAAATTATTGTTTATTACATAATAAGGACATATCATTGATATTTCCGACATATCTATTGTATTATCAATAAAAATCAATGTTGAAGTTTAAACGTCCAAGACCGCGCCAAAAACGCTGTTTGTGTAATGGCGCTGATCATATGGCATGCGTGACGTCACAGGCTAGGACGGGATAAGTAAATCTAGTAAATCAAGAAGTAAACCTGAATAAAACAGCGTCGCTGAAGTTAATTTCATGTTTTCTTCAAATTTATTGGATAGAATGGGGTATAAATGGTGTGTAGTGCCACAATGTACAAATATATCTATAAAGAGTCCACACAAACTGTTTGTTTCTGTTCCAAAGAATCCCAAAAGACGAAAAATGTGGTTACAATTAGCTCGAAGAGACCCAAAGAGTATATTACCGCATACAAATGTTTTTATGTGTGAAGATCATTTTGACGTAAGTAATATCACATTTAACTTGACATATTATACTAGATATTAGTTAAAAGTATCGGTTTTTGTAAAACGAGATCTATATCTATAACATTGGAACATCTATAACCCCACTCTATAGGATTTGAAATATTTTCTGTTACATTGTTAGATTTTTTTAGTTTTCTGTGCAGTCCTGTAATATCGATTCTCTTGTCAGACAATCTATGCATAATATCATACTATTAGAATATTAGACACTTCACTTGTTATATTGGCAATAATATTGAATTGCAGATGGAAAAAGACACAATTAACTACTGGTGTAAAACTATCAAAAACAGAAGTTCGACAAACTAAAATAATTGCTAGCCTGCGAATTCATATTGAGAGGGTGATAAGGCGATTAAGAGAATTCCATATGCTAAAGCAACATTCAGTTATAAATAATAACATTCTCCGTGTACTTGATCATGTCGTTATTATTGCATGTGCTCTAATAAATTTGCAGGATTCTCTTATTAAATAATGTAAATATCTAAATAATGTAAAATAAAATAATAAAACAAGAAATACCGCTTTTTTCACATTTTTAAATTCTGCAGCATAGTAATCGGCGTTATTCTTAAAAAAAAGTGCAACCATAAATGCGTCTATCTTAGGTAAATTGCTGTTATCAGCTCGCACAAAATTTAACTCCATTGTGAAGTCCGAAACGAATACAACTAGGAATATTATATGATATCGAAAATTATCAGAAAACTGCTTTAGAAATAGCTCAAAGATCCAATCGCGAATGAAATACCATTACTGGAAATTACACCCAAAAAGCTAAAACATGAATGAACGTCAACTTGTTTCGCCAGTATCGCCGTGTATGCTAGCCTATGACGTCACCAGAGTTGCCACCAATGACATAGTGTTCCCGTTACAGATAAAATTTCAAAAATTATGAGATTGTTTTTTGTGTAATTTGTCAAAGATAAACATAATTTAGTATAAAATAAAGTGAAATATGTTCTTTTACGATATTACCCGATAGAATGACCACATATTGTGGTATATTTTCAATGTAGTCAAATACCCTATTATAGACAAGTTCAGATCTCCGACTTCAAAGTTTTGTTTACATACCAAATGCAGACCATCGTAAATGAATTCAATAGATGTATAACAGATAACCTTTTTATGGTACTTACTGTACATTGAAGGGAATTCACACTAAATGTTGCAGTGAAAATAGAAAAAGAACTACGTAATGAATTGCAATCAAGTGCATACTAAATTGTATAGATTCTGTTCTCACAATTGAAATATTAGCCCAAGACTGTACTTCGTTTCAACTATACGCCATTTCTTATAATTGTCAAGTAGCCCTAATTATATACAGCATTATACGACACCAATACTGCATACTTTTTCTGATAGAATAATATCGTTTCCAAATCAAGTGTAACTTAAATACATGTATATAGATAACGAAGCCTGCAATTAGTTGTTTTAATAATTAAAATGAACGTAAATTATAATGTCATTCGTGGGGGTTGTACAGGCGCGGTCGCGTTAAGTTACAGTCGAAACGATTGCGGAAATGCACCTAAATAATGCACGAGTCGTTCTTTACGTTTCTTGATGGTGTGTCAAATTTAATAACGGCACATTTGTGAATTTCAACGCATTAAAATTTAAACTCTAAGCGATAATAGATTGGTTTTTAACAAAGTTATTCCCTTCTGGATGTTACTAATTTTTCCATGTTGAATTCTGAAGGAGATTTATTGTCATTGTTAAAATATGAAGTCTTATTCTTTATTAGAAATGTAGTATATGTTGGTTTTTTTTTTCACCACTGAAACAAGGGGCTGTGACATTACAGTTTAATAATATAATTGAATCTAAATCGTTCCATAGAAATATAATAGTTTTCTATTTTACCACGTTTTGTATTTTATCTTCAATTCATTGTACGAATTATTTATTACATGTTATTTCAAAATCTTCAACTTCATATCTCTACAATTTTTTTGAGAACAAATTTTAATAACATTTTTTCTATTTAGAAGATATTCATATATTCTCCTCCATTATTTAGGATTGCCTCCCAACGATCTGTTAATCTTTCGGTTGCACGCCTGAAGAAATCAGATGGTTTGGAAGTAAAAAAGTTGTGACACTAATTATGTAGTGCGATGTCGTTATTAAAGGAGATTCCTCGAAGGTTATTTGATAGAGAGCGAAAAAGATGGAAATCAGATAGAAGGAGATCAGAAATAAGGCGAGTATGGAATTACCGCTCAACCGAGCTCCTTTGTAATGTTATCAGTATGAGAGCAAGCGTTTCTTGCTGCAATGACTTAACGATGTCTTCTCCGTCCTAAATTCCTATTTGAAGCCGTGATGGTTACATTCTTCGGAAGCAATTCATAGTAGATGAGGCTCTCTTTCTCCCATCAGATCCTCAGCTTACGGGAACGAGTATTTGTATTTTTTTAAGGTTGAGGCATTCTTTTCTGTTCTTGATGCTGACATGGAGGTACAATTTTTCACCGGTAACAATGTGAAATAAAAACGATCGATGTTGAAGACGAGCTGAACAATGACGAGCTAGTGAAAAAGCACAAATATTAACATGCTGATTCCTATTGTTTTCGCTCAAAACATTATAACGGCAATTTGTCAATTCAAGGCGTTTAACAAACATAAACTCAACTTAATGTATGTACTGAAATACTTTGTTTTTAAAATTAGTGGTGTGTATCATCCTCGTGGAGTTCACTATCTCAGTTTACTTCATGATTTTTATTTCCAATCGCTCTTATCTAGGCCCGACTTACTTAGTGCTAAATTTTTAACAAAAGTTGTCAATAATACAATTGACTCACCATCGATTTTATCTAAACTTTCGTGTTCCTCGAGGTTCAAGTCGATCGAATGACACCTTTCTGGTTCCTAAAGCTAGAACGAATGTTTTATATGAAGCCCCTCTTTCGCATATGTGTCGGAATGCTAATGTCTTATTTGAAAATCTATTCCGTTAACTTTAGTTTTAATAACTTGCATGCTTTCGGTTCACGAGTGTGTCCATTGTTAATAAGTGGTTCAGTTACATGTCTTCGGTTCACCAGTGTGTGTTCTTCGTGTGTATCCATTGTGTTCTATTGCTCATAGTAGACCCTTTGTATGTGTAGTGTTGCTGAGCCCATGACTGTCCTGACGGTCGAAGTTTGGATGCTTCTCTATTTCGATGACTTCTTTGATGATTTTTCGTTGGGTTCTTCGTAGTGGCCAGTACTTTCGCTACTTCGAAGTTTTCTTGATGTCCGTTCTCGCATGTTCTGTAACCCCTGATTGTTCAATTCCTTTTCATCGTGTATCACTTAGATGTTCCATAATGGGTTGTTCTCTGTTCTCTTCCCGCATTCGTAGATTAACTTGCAACCTCCTTTTGTTCGTGGTAATTTATCCTTGACTTCAGAAAAGTTATGCTGAATGGCGGCGATTCTAAGACTAAATCACAGTTTCATATTCTTTTCTCAGTTACTCCAGCTATGTAAAGTAGACGGACAAATCCTCTAGTTGGTACTATTTCTGCAAGTAGCGTTTCTATTCTGGCCTTTAAGCCTTTTTTATTTATGCATTGCTAAATTTGTTCTTTAGTGCTTCTTTGACGTGTCTGTTTTCTTCTTCCAAATGTACAGCGTCACTAATCGTCACTGCTCTAAGCATTAATAATATATAAAATTAATAATAGCTATCTTCTGCTTAGGATGATCATGGAACGTGTCATGCAGATATTTATATGTACGAATTTTCTTCTTGCATACCCCGTGTTGTTTATCTGACTGTGTGCAGTATACCGTTACATTATAGAGATGCGCTATCTGTTGATCTGCTAGAATAATTCGCGTGATTTTTTTTCCATGTGTCCAAATCACGAAAGTGTCATTGGCGTATTGTGGTTTCCATTAGCTGCTCTCTATAGCTTCTTCTTCGAAGGCGTCCGTGAATAAAGATAGAAGAGACTGGTGATAGTAAGTTCATTATTGCTGTGCCGCTCTTCTGCTCGTAGTATCTACCATTCCTCAGAAAATACGTGGTCAACAGGAGAACTGAAGACATATATAGGGAAGAACAACAACAGAGAGAATTAGCTTAATAGTAAAACTTGAAGAAGCATGAAGACATGTATGAACAGCGCACCGTCAAAAGAAGCTACGACAACATAGCGAAATCCGCAGAAAGATTATACTACAAATACATAGACTTCTTTCTATGGGATTATGTTAAATCCAGCAATTTTACGTGATTTTCAGACCAACACTGAACATGTAATTGCTGATATTAGCCCCAATATTTGTGGAGAAAGTCATAGAAAATTGGTTTCAAAAAATTCATTCCTCCTCGCGCTTCTATAGAGGGCATTTGAATGGTGATGCATTCCGTCAATAATGATAGTAACTGTGCTTTACGCTGAACTAAAGATTACCTTAAATTTTACATCCCTGTACATAAAAAACACCCGTCATTATACGAGCAAAATGGCGAAAACTTTTTAACACAAAAATTAATCTCTCTCACTATTGGCAATAAAACATCGACGACGTGAAGTAATTGAAAATTAAAACGAATATAAGCGAGATTATTTTCTTTAGATTTTTACATTAATTTATGTATCTATAATAAAAATGTGACATGTATTTTCTTTTTGTTTCATAACAACATTCAATTGTTAAAAAGAACATTAAATTTCTGGCAATTTTCCTTTTATTTATGAAAACAATCGAAGTGTAAAATAAGTACGAAAAAAAATTAAATTTCGTAATTCAAATTCATTTTAGTTAACTGACATTTCAGTAATTTGTTTATATTAAAACTGTGAAGAGCGCGGACTCCTGGATAAGTTTTCTCGAGTCTCTCGACACAAAATTAACTTCGAAATAATTAAATTCTTCTTCTTTAACGCTACATTTTAATATCAATTTCGAGATTGGAGAGGTGATGCAATTGGCCACGGCTGAATGAATCTAGTAAAGTTGTTTTTAAAACGCTAAGGTTTTTCTTTTATTCTTTTTTACATACTTTGAAAGAATAGATAACGAGTTTTTAATAATGTCAATGTAGTAATTGTTATCTGCACAAGAGTGCTTTATACCGTTTCTAATAAGATTCTATTAGACTACGGGAGACGCGTTTTCTAAACGTTTATTTAATTAAAAAGTAATTTTATTTTGAATTTTGTCGGGGCAATTATTCCATACACTACTGCTACTACAAGCGTTGAATAAAATATATTTTTTTAACTCCTATGATATACTGTTTGAATTTATTCAGGAGCATTTCTTGTATATTTCAAACACGCCGAGATACAAGTGCAATTTTTAATGCACAATAACTTTACTGACATACGATTCTAGTTAGCGAGTTTCCCGTCTATCTATTACCGTAGCGGAGAGTGATAGATTTTGTAAGAAGCTTGGTACTACTGATACGGTAGTGCTTTGTTTGCATCTGCGGATGTTAGTGTACTTTCACAAATCAGAGGTATACATGCGTATGCAATGGAAAGTCGCCAGCGCTGCCTGAGTGATTTCAAAAAAAGTCAAGTCATCAGAATGTAATTTAGTGGGTTTATCATTCCTGAGCAGTATCTAATGAGTATGGTTATAGTGAAATATTGAGGCGCTAACAAATGAACGCCTTGGACGGAATGCCCCCGCATAACCACGGCTGCGATAACACCACGCATTTCTTCTTCCCGGATACTAACGCAAGTGTGGCCAGAAGGTAAAATTGACTGCGTGAACTGTATGGCAACGTTTTAGTACTTGCGTTATACCTTAGTTTGAATATAACCTGGGTTCCTTGGGAGTGATAGTTCTCTTACTCCTACTACACTAGCTATGAGTCCATGTTGATGGAATCAGTAGACTAAAGAATACAATCATATAGTTTCTTCTGGGCTTCTGTATTGAAACTACGCCTCTGACACTGTGCTTTTGATCCGACGTTTTGTCCGCTCATGCAAGAGATATCCTCAGGGCTGGTATTGATCGTCTCGTTACTTCGCTTAAATAGATTTCATTGTAGTAACGAGAAGATCAAGAGGGTTAGATACAATTAAAGAAATAGACGCCAATAATGAATTCACAATTGAGAGAGCAGATCAAATTCATATGGTATAAATAACATGTCCACCAATCTTTAATAATTTTAACTAAAATGTGCAAATAGTTATAGGCAAAGTCGCCAATTCTGGCGGATCAGGTCGCTGGGAGTCGAGATAGATTCATTTAGTTAACTCACAAAGTGAATTTAGTACATCGCTTCAACTCGATGAGAACAATAGTGAGACCTGTTTATTTCTGTTTTCATGTATAGCATAATAATGTCATGAGGTCCTAATAGTGCTACATTTAGTGGAAAACATAATACAAGGAAATTCGTGAAAGAATTTTTCGGATTAAAGCGCAACGACACCCGAAGTAAATTTGATATAAATATATAATTAACCGCTTCACGAATTACCTCGCCTCACCCCTACAGAGTGGTTTCCGCTCAAATAAAAAATTTTTGTTTTCAAGTCTCAATATGCTCTATTTACCTATAGAGTTTCAATAAGATCTCAATTTGACACCTAGGAACCTTTCCTTATAATTTAACTCTTTCAGCCACGCTTTCTTATACATAACTTCAGAATAAAAACAATTGCATTTTTAGGTTTATTTCTACAAGAGAAGATCCATAGCTATTGTGGGAGCATTTAGAGCATAATTCAGAGTTCTTCACCTGAGTTGATGCCAGAATCCCTTAGTAAACATTTCTTCGAAAATTTTTGTTACTGAGCTGCTTCCATTTACACAATGTAGGAGTTTGTGATAGCACAGTCTAAAAAGTGAAAAAATATTCGATTCTTCATTTACGTGATTTTCGGTCTATAGCAACAGTGCTTTTTAGCTGGTCGAATTTGTACACATAGTTCATAGAATTGTTGTATTGTATCACATCTTCAGGACAAGCTATTTCATTTTTGGCTCAATTGTGTTTCCTGCTAGTAACAATACCAGTCTTTCTCGGATCTATGTAGTTCGTAAGCATGAAAACTGATCTTTTGTCTTTCCACTTTAGAAAGGCGATATTTATGTCACTGACTCTGTAATCGTGTTCTCCCCTGTTTAGAGCATTGTCTTTTTTTAGTATAGGTTAATATTTACGATTTGAGTTTACGGTACCACAAGCAAATATGTTATCTTTGTACAAGTCTCCTGCAAGGCATAGCTATTGAAATAATTACAAATAAAGACTTTGTGATTTTTCAATTTCAGATCCATGCAAAATTGTCGAACAACTTTACCACCGAGATCAGTTTGTACTTTGTCACTATCCTTGCCAATATATATATCGAAATCTAAACAATAGGCGTAGGTGCGACATCCTCTAACTCTATTATATCGTTTGGTACACCCCTACCCCCAGTGTACTTGTCCGGTTCCCCCCTTCTGAAAATTTTCTTCCATTTCGGTTCTCTCATAACAATTTGAGTAAATGAAGCACTCGTAGTAGCACTACCAGTAGTGTCAGGCATATTTGAAATGGTAATGCCATCGTTCGAGTCAAATTCATCTTTAAAATTAAGCTGGAGCCCAGAAGATATGTCACCGAGCACCATCGGGTCCGTTTGCATCTCATAATTTTCTCCTTCATCTGATTCAAGACTGCACACACTTTCGCAATCAGGAGGTATACTTTCCAACAAAATATCTTCTATATCACGTTCATTAAGTACACGCGGCATCCTTATAATGCAACATAAATATGTATTTTATGAAACCTACTATAGTCACAGTGGTTAGTAATCTAACCACCGTGCTACTTACCTTATTTATCGTAGATTATATAATATATTATAATACTTTTGTTATAAAATAATTAAACGGACACTATACCATAGAGTAACACCGAATTCGTTAAATAATAAACACTCTGAGCATTTTTATTACATTCGGGAAAGTCCCGCTGAAAAACAACACATTTCCACATTTTCAAATAAATCTGTTAATCTACCCAGCATGCCCTGGAGTAAACGTTTCGAATTAAACGATCAACGACGACTTTAAAAAAAGGAATTGCTTAGCAAATTGGCATCAGGCGGCGTAAACAGTGGTTTTGAGAACTCTTAAATAGGTGGTTAGATAACTGACCACCAACCCTGAAAGAGTTAAAGAATTGATGCCAAGTTTTTAAGTTTTTTTAGAATACGAACTTTATAAAGAAAAAACCTAATTTAACAAGTATCATCTTCTAAAAATGTTTTTCAAATTATTATTGCAACTTTAATGAATTACTTAGAAATATAAATAAATACATTGAAATACAAAGTAAAAGTATATTTTAGAAGAGCCCTGTGACATTGTTGTAATGATTTTTATTTATAACTTCTAACTCTTCCCACATATATTTTCAAATCTCCTCCTTTGTTGTGTCAGCAATTTTCAACGGAACGCAAACAGGATAAGCGGATTATTAACTTATAACTGTGTCCCTTCAAATTACAAGACACCAACTTGCAGGATAACAACGACGAAGATAAACGCACTCGAAAAGAACCGACAAAGAAGGAATCAGCTTATACGGACTTTTCGGTTCGTAAAGTGAATAAGGAACGTCAAATATAGAAAATAATAGCCTCCGAGCGACTGCATAACTAGAATTTATGTTTATTGTGTATGAATATTAGAGGTTTTCGATTGTACTAAGTGAATTGCAATGAATTTACGGGAGTCTTTAATACCTAATTACTTTCGGTCACGGAAGGATTCGTTTAGGGTCATGAATTATTAGGAGGTTAGAATCGTGCCGAGGTTTGAAGACGGTCTTCGAATGCCTTAAATTTTTAATTAAGCGAAATTGTAGTAGAACTGCTTTTCGTTAGGTATTTTTCAGATTAATTAAAATTAAATAAAGCAATTAATGAAAGAAATATGTAGTGAACGTTGTCTAATCAAAATAATGTATACCTGCTGTAAAAACGCTTACCAGTTCTTGAGATTGTTGACAGAAACAACATGCCCACTTGGTTGTTAATGTATTAATTCTCGGAATAATCGAATAAGTGTGCAATTCTATGTCAAGCAAACTCATCATAATTACCAAAGAATAAAATATATTTATATTCACCATTGCTAACTTCCTTATTATTGAAGCTATGAAGTTAGTTAAATTAGTAATTTGGTGGCAGTTTTTTTGTTTCGATTAAAATGATAACTACAGAAAAACAATTGAATAACGAAAATTAATATTTCTTGCTATACTATAGTTAATGCTGGTAAATTTGATGGGACCTGGGTTGATTAATTTAATCACTTAAGGTTGATATATAACCCCTTTTCACATTAATTTTCGTATTCTGTATACAACTAAGTTGTCAGAGAGTATACGTTTTGGGTTTCGACGGTACAAATCGTGTAGTGCCGTAGTTTCCAGGTACGACACTATTTAATTATTTTCTGATAATGACAACTTAGTTGTCGAAATACGTTTACAGAATACGAAAGATAATGTGAAAAGGGGTTATGTATCAAGTTTAAATGATTACGGTTAATACTAATTATAGAAATTACTTAAACATTTCTAGACCGCTACCTTACCAATTAGACCACAAAGCAGAACAGTTTTGAGTTCCCTAATATAAAGGTGTTTCAAATTTCGCGGCGTTTTTAAAGAATAAATGAAACATAATTTGCATTCACTTTCAAAAACTTTTTATTGATAATCGAAGTATCATCAGTTGTGACATTTATATGTGAAAAATAATATCTGCCAAATGGCCTCCTCTTACAGCTCCACAGACGTGGACACAGGAATTGTTTGTGAATTGTTTTTATAAACCTGACTTTTCACATAACCCCAAAGAAAATAGTCTAACGGTGTCAAATCACATGATCTTGGTGGCCAATTAACATCTCCGTTTCTTGAGATTACACGTCCAGGAAATTTTTCTCTCAATAAATCAATTGATTCGTGTTCAAAGTGAAGTGTAGCGCCATCCTGTTGAAACCACGTATCTTCTAGATCAATATTCATTAATTTGGGCCACAAAAATTCGGTTATCATCCGACAATATCGATTACCATTGACAGTTACAGCAGCATTTTCAAAGAAGTAAGGTCCAATTACACCACCTAACCATAATGCACACCAAACAGTAACTCGTTTAGGATGCATAGGTTTCACATGAATAATTCGTAGATTTTCCTCACACCAGATACGGCAATTTTGTTTATTACAGCCACCAAGTTCAAAATGTGCCTCATCAGAAAACATTATTTTTTGAGAAAAATTAGCTGGTTGTTCACTGATGAAATTGATAAATGAACGACGTTTTAAATGATCTAATGGCTTCAGTTCCTATGTTATTTGAAACTTATATGCCTTCAGAGCTAAATCCTTGTATAAAATACGCCATGTTATTGATCCACTAAGTCTAAGTTGTTGTGAACGTCGTCAGGAACTGGCAACACTAACAGTGTTGCCAGTCCTAGAAATATAAACAGCTGCCCTCGTAGTATCACGTATTTGTAAAAAATGAGCATTTGATGCATTTACAAAGATGAATTGTAAAAGTAGACACGTGTTTGGTAATGTACGCGAGTTAGCAACACCACACAAATAAAAAAACTCTTAGGTCAAAGAGCCAAATTTATCGAAAAAGCGTGCTTTGAAGTACAAAATGAAAAAAAGGTATTCAAAATATCCTGAACTGTTGAAATTATCGTCAGAAATAGGTGTCCAAAAATTCTAAATGAGCACAATCAGAGAATGAGTTAAAATTCATGGATAAGTGATAGCTGTATAGATGGAATTTGATACTGGAAAGAAAGTGCATTAAGAAAACAAAGAGAATTTCAAGAAAATCCGGTTATAGAGGAAAAGTGTCACTTAAAAGGTCTTTCATTAAACGCCGTTTAATAACATTAACGTCGTTAATGAAAGGATTTTACATGGTACTCTTCCTTTATATCCGGCCTTTCTTCAAATTCTCTTTATGTACTTTTTTCCAGTATCAAATTCCATCTATATGACTATCCTGAGTGCATTTATTCATATTTTTTAAGTCATTGCTCTTGTAACAATTTTCTGATTGCGCTCAATTAGAACTCTTGAACATCTATTTCTCGGTTCGATTTCAACAGTTCAGGATATTTTGTATACGGTTTGATAATCTGCACTGCAGTTCATGTTTTTCGATCAATTTAACTATTTGGCCTAAGGGTTTCTTTGTGTAGTATTGTTAACTTGCGCATATTACCAGACAACAACTCATCTTTGTAAAATCATCAAATTCTTATTTTTCACAAATACGTAAGACTATGAAGAGGATTTGAGAATTCATTATAAAATTATTGCTTAAATGTTTAGCAAAATCTTTTGTAGTTGTAAATCATGACTATTTTGATAGTGGTATTAAAGGTTTTTAGAACTTTTAACGTTGTTAAATAGAAGTAAAAATGCTTTATCATTGCTGGATTTTCACATTTGATGATATCAAATAATCAGGGAGTGTACGAACACTTTTGTGACCGATTGTAGATATGTGTGTATGTATGTACGTACATATTCTTAATATTAAGGGAGATTTTGAATAAGTTACATAAAGATATATATCTCTTTGCCATTACCATCTCTTACAAAAACCACAGTTTCAATTACATATTTCGTCTCACTTGATGAGCGTATCAAATTAGCGGCTCAACTGCTGATCTAATGACGTAATTAACAGTGCTTAGGGGGTAGTAGCTGTCAAGAGTCCGTGGAGCGTGGAAGGCTTTGTCAGCCGAAGCGCACCTTATTAGGAATGCAACAGTGAATGCCTATGACACCCCGATGTCACCCCACGAGTATCTCGCGTTCTTTAATAATAGTTCATTCCTCTATCATTGGATTTTATGATGTAACCACTGTTTTCTGGTCGTATACATATGTTAATATTAAATTCTCTGGAAACTAGAGGCGTTTGCTATAACAAAAAGAAAGGATACAGGAATTTGTTAATATCACATTAATATGAATTGAGCATTTATCGAGCATCTCACACATCGATGACCATCGGGCTATGTAGATGATCAAAAAATTTGTAGTTTTTGCTTAAAATATCAAATATTACTGCTAATTATTTTTTGCACTATGGTTATGGCAGGATTTTCAATAAAGGATAAAAATTTGGATGTGATTGTTCGTTTACTGTTGATTACAGACTATTTCTTTCATTTGTAGCTATCAAAGAAAGCTTCCCAAAGTTTCTATTTTGATTCGAGTAATTTTTCTTCGTCATAGGATACATACATATATAGATATATTACATTACGATGTAGTCTAGATAAAAGAAAACTTATTTTAAGTGAAACAAAATATTTGTTTATTGCATATCCGTGGACTTTGAAACACGTAAACGTATCTGTAGGATGCTAATATTATAATTCTGTCTTAAACTAAACAAATCTTTATTTTTTATAGTCTTCTATTAAATTTTGTTCTAACAGCCCCCTTTCTGGTCACTTAAGTCTTCTGACTCTCTTTAATCAGACTTCAGACTAACAGTAGTGAAGACTTTTGTAATATTCGGCTGAAGTTCGTTGTTAATTGATAGTTATTGAAAATGGTTTGTAAATTAATTTTAACTTGATGGTTTTAACATTTCAATCGACTTTGAACACACAGCTTCCAATCACGTTCCCCATCGGGTCAAAATTGACTGCGGAGATTTTGGAATATTAAGACATTTTTCATGAAATTATCGAATTCGACCTGACTATTTTGAAATTTTGACTAACTCTGCTTGATAGCTGCAGCTTCTTTCGAGTTGAATTCTAAAACCATATTCTTCATATCCTCAAAATATTAACAATAATAAAACGCTGCCTGTAACCATGTTCCCAAACGTGTAAAAATCGGCTCTGGTAGTTCAGGGTGGGACACAGTCTCTGAAATTCGTAAATACGTTTTGAATTTAATAAATACCGTAAGCCAAGTTAGCATATTTGAAGGGACCGGCCTAGAGAAAACATGTTTAGGATATCATCACTCATGACGATTAACAGTTGGTTTGTTGAAAGTCCAAAATTTTCCAATGTATTTAACACTAACTTTGAAATTACTTCGGCAGTACTCTTCTGGAAGCTAGTAAAATTGAAAGTGATGATCGAAGTGGTTCTATTCTATATACGATAACATTTACAACAGAGTCTCTCTACAATCTGTAGTCTAGTCCACACATAACCACGGTTTCTTATTTTTCAATTCGGATTTTACTCCAGAATGAGCAAAATTATTAATTGGATAATAAAATAAACGGCAGATTACACAAAATAATTGTTACACATAATTGAAATAAAAATTTCTCGTTCGATTATCCCAGTTTTGTACTCTTCACGTGTCGCCCGCAGTGGCTTTTCGACCAGCACATTAAAAACATATCACAAATGGTACATTTAATTTTTGTGCCATTGTAAATTAAATCATGATATCCACTTATTAACTTACATATTAATTTATTTGCTTGATCAAACAATAGTAGTTTTCTCAATACACCTATGTATGACATTATTATATATACATATATATATATATATATATACAGTTTGTTGCCAAACAAATACGCATCGCTATCAATATACATAATAATATGTAATATCGCTGACGAAATTGTGGAAACTGCAGATCGAGAAGAAGAAGGATAAGCGTTAACACACAATTGTAATTAACACGAGTTCAATCACAAAACGCACCCGCAATGGAGTTGTCCTGTCAAGTGCCCGAACAATTTTGTTAATGAAAGCATGAACTGCAGAAATTATAGAATAGCATCTTCTAAAACCATATTGTCTATTAAATAATTTTCCAATTTTCGCTAAATAGTTCTGAAGCCTGTATTTATTTGTTGTGCTAATGTGTTAAGTCTTACTTATTTAAGTTCAAGAAACCACAACTGTGTAACAATTTTTTGAAAAGTCGTAAAATACTTTTTTTCTACATTACGTCATTAATTTATTCAGAAATTTTTACGGGAAGCATTAAAGGATTCGATCTCACCGGTCTCGATAGCTTAATTGGTTTGACCGTCCGATGAACGAGATAATGAGACCAGAAATTTTTTTTCTACAAGAATTTCTGAACCAAGTATTGCAATGTAATGCAGAATATTTGCATTGTTATCACAAAAGCACGTAGTATGTGTATGCTGCACATTACACACTAATAACTCTCTGCAGATTATAATTTAATCAAATCATACCAGTCAGTGAGGAATTGAACTCTTGTCGTCCGCTTGCCAGGCGGATGCTCTATCATTGAGCTGCCAAGTATTGTGATATTCGATTCTTTAACTACGCCATAAATCTCATTATGGAAACAGTGATATGCAATTATAATAATACTCTATATCGTATTTATTAATTCTTAATGTTTATGTTCATGATATTCAACTTTCATTAAGTGTACGAAAACTTCCGTGTGATTGATTATATAGACACGTGTTGTACATAACGATATCCTCGTTGTGGAGGGTTTATTTAAATATACTGTCGCCGTATAATAAAATAAAACTACAAATAATTATCAAACGCATTATTTTCTTTTAAAAAATTTAAAAACATAATTTATCTCTTTCGTTGATAGACAGATAATTTTTTAGTTCCCTTCGTATGTACGATATGACGGAGGGTTGAATTCGAATCAGTGATAGGGAAAAAAGAATACATACAACGTGTTAGACACGCTCGAATATGTTTTGTAGATAAATATAGGTGACATATGGTTATTTGATTTGCAGTTGTTCCAACTACAACTGATTTATTTCGATTTTTTATACTCTTAAAATCGTTCGGACAACTAAGAAAAACGATTCTATTTGAATTATCTTTCAAGGAACTAAAAATTGTAGGATATAGGATAAAATGTCTGTATGTATAAAACACATCATATAAAATATTTCATGAGATTGAGTCATCCACTTGCGAAATTCCTTTCCTTATTGGCAAATATTTTCTGTTGTGTTAGTAATGAGGTGTCACTTCAGAATGTTTAGGATTCAATTTATCATTTTTTTTCTTTCCTTTGGTAAAATTATGAAGATGTATACCGTACATATTTTTTTTTGTAGGAGTAAAATAAATTATCGTATTATTTATTTATAAAATATATTATAAATAAATCAATAATTTAAGAAATTAAAAAATCGAAACTAGCGGATTCAGTAATAATTAATGTCATTTTATAGAATGCATCGGTAAAGCTGTTTGATGACAAACAACGAAACCTAAAACGTGTTATATAGATAGAAAGTGGGAAGTTTAGTAAACATGCTTAGGACATAATCACTTAAGGTTGATATACGAGGATAGTTTGACCAGTAGTGACAATTACACATAGGTGGCGCTCTAATTGGTGAAACAAATGCACTGTAATTTAGGTTGGCTATTTATATGTTTACATTCCGATATTTAGATAAATCGGTTGATTAGTTTATTTTTGACAGCTGATTGAAAAAGAAGCAACACGTCGTTTTGTTAAAATGGAAAAAGCAGAGTATCGTGCGGTGATTAAATATTTCGTAATTAAGGGTATGAAAGCTACCGAAATAAAAGATGAGTTACGGGAAACATTAGGTGAATCTGCTCCATCATCCGTCACAATAAGTAGATGGGTAAATGAATTTAAACGTGGTAGAACAAGCTGAGTTGTTGAAGCGCGCTCGGGAGCACCCAAAATCGTGACTTCTAAGGAAATGATTATAAAAATCCATAATATTATTACGCAAGATCGACGACTCAAAGTGAGAGAGATAGCAGACATGGTAAACATTTCAACAGAACGCGTACACCACATTTTAACGAAAGAATTGGGCCTTTCCAAACTTTCGGCAAGATGGGTGCCGCGATTGCTTACGACTGATCAAAAGTTCACTCGTTTGTGCATTTCCAATGAGTGTTTGGACCTTTATAAGCGGAATCCGGTTGATTTTTGTAGGCGATTTGTTTCTTGCGATAAAACATGGATACACTACAGTACACCAGAAACTAAACAACAGTCGAAACAATGGCTAGAACGTGGTTCTGCACCTCCAAAGAAAGCGAAAACCACTTTATCGGCAATTTTTTGTTATTCAAAGGGCATTTTGCTCATTGATTACCTTCAGAAAGGTGCCACAATAAACGGACAATATTATGCAGAACTTCTACAAAAATTAAATGTTGAGATTCGTGCTAAACGGCCAGGAATGGCAAAGAAAAAGATTCTGTTTCACCAAGACAACGCTCCCTCGCATACCAGCACAGTTGCGATGTCCAAAATCCACGAGTTGCATTTCCAATTAGTACCGCATGCGCCTTATTCGCCGGATCTAACCCCTTCCGACTTCCACCTTTTTCCAAAATCGAAAACGGCACTAGGTGGAAAGAAATTTTCGTCTAACGACGAGCTTATCATCTTGGTAAATGAATATTTTGCAAGCCTTCCGGAATCGCATTTTAGAGATGGCATAAGGGCATTGGAGCACCGTTGGAATAAATGTATGGCTCTTTTAGGAGAATATATTGAAAAATAAAAATTATTTTGTATTTAAAAAATTCGTTTTTCTTTTCCATTCTCACTACTTGTCAAACTACCCTCGTATATCCTCTTTCCACATTAATTTTCGTATTCTGTATACGTATTTCGACAACTAAGTTGTCATCATCAGCAGATAATTAAACAGAGTCTACAAAAACCCACACGAAACAAATTCCGTACACGATCTGTACCATCGGAAGTCAAAACGCAATGACAACTTAGTTGTCGAAATACGAATAAAAAATACGATAAGTAATGTGGAAAGGAGTTATATATCAACCTTAAGTGATTAACTTAACCAGTCACAGGCTCCATCAAAATTACCATGTTTTGTACCTAAAAGTTATAGTCTTTTTGTTCAAACTTTTTAAAATTTAGTAACAAGCAAATAACGAATAAAAAGCAATTACACTATATTTATTATGAGTTTCATTTGGGGAGAAAAGCAAAGGATGCCGCGAAATACATTCACAGTCCGTTCCGTGAAGGCGCTGTTCAAAATTAAAAATGATAACATTCCCTTAAAAAATTTCCAAAGGAAACTTTAGTGATTGTCGTCTAACTTGATCAAGAAGTCTCGCAAGCCTTTTTGCTTGTTATATTAATAAATTGTTAGCCAAAAACGATTTACAACCAGTTCCAATTACTTGGCAACATTCGAAGCTTGGATATTGAGTTACACATTAGATAACATAAGACAACCGGTATCGTAGAGTTGCCTTTTGCATTTTTCTCTTGAAATGTCCAAATATTTTGCTATATTTAGAACGACATGTAGCCGGAACAAACAAAGAAGTACGTAAATTTGAAAAAACGATTATAGTAGCCTAACAAAAGTGAAATTGGAACTACTTTCAAAGTTCATTTTGAGTTTTTACTAATGAGCTAACAATCGCAGATGGAGCTAATTATAGAAAATATGTCTGCACTGGTCAATAAAAAGAATAAAATTCTTCATTATAATATCCAGTCACATACAGGGTCTCACGATGCCCGCCCAGTAGAATATTTGTGAAACTACTGCGCATACAGGGTGATGAAAATTTAAGGGCAAGTTTAGTTAACTTCAAGTCATCATAAGTTGGTTTTTCCAAATAGAACACCCTGTATATTTTTCTATATTCTGATACACAATTTCATTTTCTTTCCAAAGATATTATAGTTCCCTATACTTATCTCTTGTGGTTTTTAAATTATATACTGTTTTTATGCAATCGATAAAAATCATTAAATTTCTTGCAAGGATGGCTATGAAGCAGTAACAAAAAAGATGCAGAAAGTATTTATTTCTCTTGTTGATTTTTTTCCGCAAAAGCTATGCTACATTAAGCACATATTACGCAAATGTTAAATCGTCTCAGTTTTGTCAAAAAGAATAATTTTTCACAAGACAATGCAGTACCTCACACAAGCGATTCGATTTGTTGCCATATTATTCACTTGAATTAGCACCACTGGATTACCATGTTACCACTAATATTGAAAAAGGTAATTTCACAAATAGAGTTGAGAATTATAAGTTTTTTTTTTTACAGACCCATACGAATGGTTTTTGGGAGAAAGTAGATATGTATGTAGAGAAAATTGTACGTGAACCATCATAGAATGTACCTTTAGTACGAGAAAGAATATATTTTTGAATAAAAGTTATTCGAAGTGGATATGTGTTGGTTTGTCACTAGACTTTGACTTTGTACCTGTGTATCGACTAGAATATTGAAAATTAAAAAAAAACTAATGAAGTGACGTCTCAGTGTATTTATAATGATGTTGATTTATTTAAAGAAAATTCATTTAACATTCTAAAATATATTATATGTATGTATATTGTGGATCCTTACTTTAACGAACTTCAGTTAAAATTTTATCAAGCCATAGGGACTTAAGATCATAACTGGTCCAAATATATCGAAATGGTAGAGGAATCAGTCTACCTTCATAGTTCAACAAAGGAATTAATACATTGGTAGTCTCTGGAACCATTTCTGCCATTTACGAAGAAAGCGTAATTGGGGAGTGTACAGCATGGAAATGGTTTCCTTGTTTTAAACAGAGTTATTTTAACATAAACGATTCTCAACATTTAAGACAATCGGAATTTAGTGAGGATTGTATGATCGCTTTATTTCATGAATGCCCTCCATGCTAATCGACACTAAAATAATTATTATAAACGAGTGTGACCAGTCAACTACTTAAAAAATTAATAAATTTTGAAAAAACACTATGAACTTATGCATTAACCTGTTAAATAGAAACAATGAAGTAAAGATTAGATTCAGAAAATAGTAGATGTTTAATAATCGCCCTGTCCCTACCCTCATTTGTACATTGAAAAGGATACATCACCAATAAATTGAAACGTTACTGTTCTTAGCTCCCTAAAAACGCAAAATGATAACCGCTACGTTCTATAAAAAGAACCTAAAGGAAAGCAATATGAATACAAAGAAGGGGAAGAAAAAACAAATGATACACGCCACACAACAATGAAGCTTAATCATTTTGTTATTTTTTCGCTTCTTATTACCCGCATCGCTACACTTGTGATTGCCCCGGGAGTTCGACCGATAGTACTGTACGAATGTGTTAGCACATGTCCGTGTAGATTCCAGTATACTCGATGAGTTCACGCGATTCCTTACCTTATGACGGAAGAGTGTAAAGTATATTCGATGCTGCAGAGAAATTAAATGTTGGTCCTAATTGCAAAGGATACCCGTACCGATCTCGAAGTTTGTACAACCCTTCGCTTGTTGCTTTTGTCGCGAAAGATACTTTGAAGAGTTGTTCTTTGTATAATGGTCAATAGCCTTTGTGTTTCACATCATTGTGTCTTTTGAACTTTAAATTTGAACAGAGAAAAAGACTGAAGTGTTTAAGAATTTGTATATGATGCTGGTACAGAAGTATTGAGAACAACTTTCCCATATTCATTGCATGGGAATTAAAAAGAAAATAAATAAGAAGTTAATAGTGTGTAATAAAGTTTTCAAAAATACGTTTTATATAACCCATTGATTATTTCTAGTGATTTGTTTAATGTATGTGAAACCAAATATATCTTAAATTCCAGGTATCTAATAAAAATTTTTTAGGATAAATTACTTTTGTCAAGTAGGTAACGAGTATAATTTTATCCAAAAATGTGTCAATTCAATCAAATTCTTCACTGAAGATACCTCTCATTCACGTTCGATATAATTTGACACCGAATTAGTGACGACTTAACTTTTGTTCATTAATTTTTATTACTTCATACAATACTAACACTTATTGTAAATAAACGCATTTGTCCAAAGCCGATTGTTCTGCTCACAAGAGAAGGTTCCCAACCCGAAAATTCAGAAAAATTTGAACTTTATATGTAGTCCACCCAAGCTCATACTCAAAACTAAAGAAAGAATTTTTGGTTCTATTGCTGCATGTATGTGTATGAATCACCAGTATACCTACCGAGTTTTGCGGATACCCATGCCTAAGTCAAATTTCATGGTCTAACATAAAGACATACAATAGCGTATTACAAAAATAAATATCAGAAATAACAATAAAATAGAAAAGTAAGTCTAGAATTATTTTTAGTTATAGTCAACTTAGTAAAGTTAGAAAACAATTATACACAGTCTGTCGCAAAAAAAAATCTGTGGTTACGAAAAATAACATCGAATTGATCAGAAATGAGCCGAAATCCTCATTACGGTTTATTCAATTCATCGCATTTTGACACAGCATTTTCGACTGAGAAAGATTTGTGCAAGGTTTGTACCACACAAGCTAACTGAATTCAACATTGTACAGACTTGATTAAAGATTCAAAAAAGGACGAAAATTTTAGATATTCTATTGTAACTGGCGATGAGACGTGGTGTTTTCAATATGATCCAGAGACCAAGCGTCCAAGCTCTGAATAGAAACATCCAAACCGAAAAAAAAAACGTTTGGAGAAGTCAAAAGTGAAGACGATATTGATCTGTTCTTATGATTCGAGAGGCATAGTGCATAAAGAGTTTGTGCCAACTAGTCAAACAGTCAATGCTGTATATTATCTTAGTGTTATGAAGCGTTTTTCGGCGCATATTCGTCGTGTGCGCTCTCAATATCGTGAAAATTGTAGCTGGCGTTTATTACATGATAATGCACCATCTCATCATTCGACGCTTATCACTGATTTTCTAACTATAAATGGCATTTTATCTATTCTCCAAACTACATTTGCCGATGAAAGGACAGCGTTATGCCGACGTCGAAGTCATTAAGAAGGTGTCGACAGCGATCTTGAAGGACATCTCTAAAGATTAACTTAAAAATTCATTCGACATGTTAATTGACCGTGCAAAACGATTTATTGAAGCCGAAGGCTTTTGTTTTTATTTTAAAAAAAATCCGTTTTCTCTAAGACAGACTGTGTATATACATCTCATAAGTACGTTAGCTCCATTTTAAATGCTATTTTGTGTTATGCAATCGAAATTTTATGATTTTGAAAGTACAATATAGAGCATATGTAAGAGACCATCAAAAAACAAATGCTATATATATTTTTATTTCGGAGATATACGCTAAAAACCGAAAATCGTTCTAACGATTGAGCATGTGCTGGGATAGATTTCACACAAACATAGTTTCAAACATTCTGAATTTTCGGGTTGGGAACTTTCCCTTGTCAATTATATGTTTGTAGTACATACGTACTTAAGTACTTACTATAACGGCTCCTATTCTGTCCCGCTGATAAAAATTGACGGCTCCAATCACAACTCCGTTAATTTTAACACCAAAAACGGATGGACGCCAGGAAACTCTGGAAAAGTGTTAGAATTAAGTCCAGATTTGTGTTTATATATATTTGCAAGTGCTTGATATATCTGTTTTGATCCAGTACCGTACTTATATTATTAATATAATATTTCAAAATGTATAAATGGTTTGGACAACACAACGCTTTATGCGAACTACATCAAAATTATAAAAAACAATTTGTGGATTTTTTTCTATGGTCTACATCATTATACCTAACATAAATCATCCCCGTTTGCACTACTTACACTTAAAAGTTCCTCTTACCGTGGTGATATTTAAGGGCCAGATATTCTGTGATTTAACTCAAAAACAACAACAATGCCCATGCACGAAAACTTAACCAACGTTTTTGGCGTTCTTATTAAATAAGGCATATGAAAATTTAAACTAAACTTTTGGGTTGCTATTTACTGCATTATGAATTTATTACAATGAATCAAGTGCACTATTTAAAATAATGCATTCGATTAAAGCAAAATGCATTCATTCAACGACCATTTCTAATCACCTATTGAGCACGTACCGAGAATGTTTGCCAAACATTTAAAAAATGTTAAAGATTACTTCAAGAACTAATACCTTTGAGTCAAATAGCAAAGTATTTTGAATAAAGGCAACACTTTTGTTATTTCTCAGCATATTTATGCTTCAGATAAAAGCAGTTTGGTGTTTAAAATAGAGTTATGACTTATTAGTCCAACATCTTCTTTAGTACAAGGAAGAAATTATATTTATTAAAACAACAAAATAAAAATCTAATATATAAAGCAGTGAGAGATTAAACTCTTCAAAGTAGGCATCAACCGCAGACTTTTTCATCGTCAGCAAATCTTTTACCACCGAGCTATTTTATTAAGTTTGAAAACAGAAAATAATCCGAGAGGGCTAAATCTGCCGAAGGGTGCATGAGGAATCAATTCGAACCCTCGTTCATTTTGGCTATCGCGATGATGGATGTGTGAACTGGTGCATTGTTTTTATGAAATAAAACTATTTTTTTTCTCCAAATGTGGCCGATTTTTCCTGATTTCTTCACACAAACGCTGGAATAAGTTCGCATGATACTCGCCGTTGATCGTTTTTCCTGTTTGAAGATAATCAATGAACATTATCCTACGCGCATACCAAAAACCTGATGTTATGATCTAACTTGCAGATGCCTTCTTTGAAGCCTACTCTCCATCTTTCAATCCAATATTTTGACATTTTCATCGACTCAGGTTTGAAGTGGTGGCTCCATGTTTCATCCTTGATTATGAATCGACGCAAAAGCTCGGCGATGAAACTTCGCCAAACACTCAATCGAAACATTCTCACGATGCTGTTTTTGTTCCATTGTGCCGTTAAAGTGCCAACCAGATCTGCTAGCTCGCGCGCTTTCAATCGACGGTCATCCAATACCATTTTGTGGATTTTTTTATCACAATTTTCGGCGTAGTCACCTCATTTGGTTTTGACCACTACTACGATCGCCTTATCAGTTCGTACGGCTTCGCTTAAGCACTGTCACCGAATATTTTACTATTGAAAGCGAAGGAGCAAACTTCCCCAGAATAGAATCTAGCTCCGCTATTGGTTGGACTAAAGCTACTTAAATGATAGTGTTGTATCACATAACGGTGACCAATTTTTTCTATGTTTACAAATTTATTAAGAGCGTTTACTATCGATGACTGCCAAACAAATATTAAAAACTTCAAATTTAAGTTTTGCAAAGTTGATATGTCTACCTTAGTCATTCTTTTCAAACAACAACTGCCTCATCTATGACATTTATACGTCAGGCTTAGCGTAGGCTTCAGCGATATGTGCATATACACGGTTAACACACGGTTAATTGCTAAATAAAACATAGTTAATCAAAAGTTCTTACAGAGATGCCAGTCAGATAGTTGGCTTTGCTGAGTTGGATTGTCGACAAGTAATACTCTCCTGGTGTCTTGGTGAGTATTACTATTGACACGATATAAAGTCAGGCTTAGTGTAGACTTCAGCGATGTGTGCATATAAACACGGTTAATTGCTAAATAAAGCATAGTTAATCAAAAGTTCTTACAGAGATGCCAGTCAGATAGTTGTCTTTGCTGAGTTGGATTGTCGACAAGTAATACTCTCCTGGTGTCTTGGTGAGTACTACTATTGACACGATATAAAGTCAGGCTTAGCGTAGACTTCAGCGATGTGTGCATATAAACACGATTAATTGCTAAATAAAGCACAGTTAATCAAAACTTCTTACAGAGATGCCAGTCAGATGCTATGTTGAGTTGGATTGTCGACAAGTAATACTCTCCTGGTGTCTTGGTGAGTACTACTATTGACACGATATAAAGTCAGGCTTAGCGTAGACTTCAGCGATGTGTGCATATAAACACGATTAATTGCTAAATAAAGCATAGTTAATCAAAAACTTCTTACAGAGATGCCAGTCAGATAGTTTGGCTTTGTTGAGTTGGATTGTCGACAAGTAATACTCTCCTGGTGTCTTGGTGAGTATTACTATTGACACGATATAAAGTCAGGCTTAGCGTAAACTTCAGCGATGTGTGCATATAAACACGGTTAATTGCTAAATAAAGCATAGTTAATCAAAACTTCTTACAGAGATGCCAGTCAAATAGTTTGGCTTTGTTGAGTTGGATTGTCGACAAGTAATACTCTCCTGGTGCCTTGGTGAGTACTACTATTGACACGATATAAAGTCTGTCACAAAAGTGTTTGCGAATGTTGAGTATCAAAAAATCCACAAATGTACTTTTTTTACTAGTATCAAATTATCAGTGCACTTATCCATGAATTTTAACGTATTTACTTGTAACAGTTCTCTGATCGTGCTCATTTAGAACCTTTGGACGCCTATTACTCAGTACAGTTTTCATATTGTTATTAGGGTTTTTTAGGGTTCTTTAACGTTGTTAAGTGGAGTAAATATACTTTATCATAGCTGGATGTTCATATTTGATGATATTCAATATTCACGAGGTGTACGAACACTTTTGTGACTGACTGTAGCTCGTCACTTTACTATCGCAATGCATATCATCAGCAGAACCGTAGCAATGCATAATAAGAACAAAACTCGCCCAAGCATGTAAACAAATTCGCGTGCCTTTAGTTTTCACGTGTTTGCACGGGCGGAATCTAATCGAACAGAATTCATTTCCCCCATGCCTATGTGTGTATTCTACATGCATACGTACGTACATGTCTCAATATATGTATTTATGTCTGATTGCGAGTGTGTATTAGAAAACCGGTGACCGTGTCCGTGTAGCAGCTGTTCCTGACGTCACCTCGGCGACGACAGCTGGTTCTAGAGAACCCCGGGAATAACCTCAACAACGCTAGCACCGTATCTATGTATATTATGATTAGCGGCGGCTCGTGACTGGATTTAAATAAAAAAATAAAGTGAATGAATTTAAATTTAAGCTTAATTTTGATTAATTTCTATTGTACAAAAACTTAACATTGCAATATAAATGTGTTATATCATATCGTTTATGTTGCATGTCTAGAAAAAGGTAGGTAGACGATTGTGTTCCCGTTAATGCAACCCACCACTGAATGTGAATACGAGAAAATTACACGTTTGATCTAATCGCAGGTGAGATCCGAACCAAAATCCATATAGATACCTATTAGGTATCTCTTCGTTTGTTCGTTGGGCCCCCGTTTAATTTCTGAACGGTGTGGGTGATCAATTAAGGAGGAGATGTTAGTGCATAGACAAGGAATAGTTAAGGGATCTTTCGATATTTTTTTAATAAATTATAAAATTATTGGGACTACATTAGTAATTAGAAAAAATGAATTATAGAACATTTTCACGATAGCAAGGCGTACAGTTGCCACAAAAAGGTTTACGATTTATATTGTTATATAAGTTTTGATGTATATTTTTTGGTCAAGCCATTTCGTATGCAATAATATAATACCTGGAAGCTACTACTTGCAGCTACTTTATTTTACAAAAAAATTCTACATAGTACCAGGTGTATCGGAAAGTCATTACCAGTTTTTCTAACAGATATCGCTAGGCATAATGATTTGACACATATGTCATTTTATTCTACTGTAAATAACACTGTCATAGACTTACGCCTCTTTGAAAATATCGAGTTTCGTGCCTGAAAAAGTGCATATTTAATCAAAAGAAAAAAGCCGCTGAAATTCATCGTTTACTGGTAGAAACTTATAATGAGCATGCTTCAACCATAAAAAAATGTTAGGCGTGGGCTTTGACAATTCAAAAGTGGTGTGAAAATGCGAAACTTCAGGAGTTATTGGATGAAGGCCCATCCCAAACTCAAAAACAATTGACAGAAGCGTTAAATAAGGTCCAAGAAACGATTGGCGACCAAAAGTATGATCGGAAGTCATCTGCATCGAATAGTGATGGGTGATGAAAAATTGATTAATTTCGAAAACCCTAAGTGCAAAAAATTATGGCTATCACCTTGCGAAGCCAACCTAATCGTTTAGGTCACAAGACAATGCTCTGTCTTTGGTGGGACCAGAGCGACGTGGTGTATTACGAACTGTTGAAACCCGGTGAAAGAGTTAATCGCTACCGATAACAAAGTATTAATTTGACCCATGCATTGATAGAAAAACGTCAATAATGGCCCGAAGACACATTAAAGTGCTTTTACAGCACGATAATGCGCCGTCTCATACAGCAAAAACCGGTCAAGGTAGCGTTGAAAGCACTTGGATGGGACAAAATCGCACTCGCCGTACTCTCCAGACCTTGCCCCGTCCAATTATCACCTTTTGACATCAATGGGCACGTGATTGCAGATCAGCACTTCGCCAATGTTAAAAATGGCTCGATGAATGATTTTGCTCACAGTTTTTTTTGTGATGACGTCCCAAAGATGGGCAAGATGTGTAGAATCAAATGGCCAATACTTTGAATAAATAAATTTTTCCATTTTCTTAAAAATTATGTAGTTTTTTTTACGGAAATGAAGTGGTAATGACTTTCCAATATACCTGGTATGTACAGTTGATACCAAAAAAAGGTTTACGATCTAAATCACAAGTTTTGATCTATTTTTTATGTCGAACCGTAACCATATCGAACTAGAAAGAGAAGTTCTTGTATGTTTAATTGAAAAAATAACGAACGATGGAGTGCGTGGGGTGCAATACAAGTTTGTTTACGTTTTCGACCCGATAACAAAAAACTTCAATACTATTTCATTCTCTCTCTCGCATTTTATCCAAGACACAAATATATTGAAATAGCAAAGCGTTGTTTATTCAGAATACTTTTTTATTTAATTTAGCAGTATTTGTTCTTAAAGTAATTAATCTTTTGCTGTAACATTTTTTAAATGTTTGGTAAACTTAATCAATGCATTGCAAATAGATGACTAAAAACGGTAGTTTAATGAATGCATTTGCATGGACTCAATGCATTAATATAAAATATTAGTTAAATTTGATGTCTTAACAAATGCAATACGAAATTAAAACTTAAAAATTCGTGTTACGTTGTCATTAAACATTCGTGGTAAACTATATATCAATATTGAAGGTTATCGAAGTTATTTAAGATACTTATTAATGAAGAAATAAAATTTATTCATGTGTTTCATAAATACATTCAATTCTACTTTAAGAATAATTTCAGGTGATTACTGCGGATACTCTTTTGTTCTGCAAACTGTAAATTATACAATCTACAAACGCTACCTTCATGTCATCTCGAAGTTACAATTGCGGGACATATAATGTCATGTTTAGATACGCGAACAAGCGATACGCAAGATAACCACAGTACATTACATTCGTATTTACCCAATATCGATTCCACTCTGTGATGCCTCCATTAAAATGATTTCGCACAATCGCGCTAAGCAAACAGTTGTCGAGAGGCTGTTTTTTTGACGGTTCGCCGACGAATTATCCGAAAAACAAGAGTGTTGGTGTATATCAGTATGCGAAAACGGGATAAGGTGATAAGAGCGAACGTAATCCGGGTCCGTTTTCCGTAAAAAGTCCGTCACGAATGTGCTGTCGAATATATGTACGCGACCAATAAAAAAATCAATACTCATTAAAATGTCAATGTGCGGGCAAACAACCCAATTACAGATTGCAGAGTGGACCGACAAAAATTTAGAACAACAACCCGACAAGGATAAAGTAAATATTTTGCTATCGAGTCCTGGCACCGGCGTCTTTTGATGATAAATGCCGGGGAACAATTATTCGGCAACGTTCAATCAGTGCTGAAAAGGGAATGGACGCGGGAGAGAAGTATCAAATGTGACAGTGGCGTACGTCAAAAAAAAAGAATGATGAATTATATAATTTTAAGTTTAGTAGTAATTAGTAAATAATTTTGAAATAAATTAAAAACCAATTAGATGTAAACGACTTTTTATAAAGTTACTGTTAAAGGCAAAAATAAAATACATCTAGAAAAAGATACGAAAATAGAAAGTAAAGAATTCAAATTTCTTTGACGGAAAAAATCCGCGAATATACGATGTACAGCCGTAATTTTTCCTGTGTGAATTAAGATCATCTGAATCATTAATTACATTTTTAAATACATTTTTAATAATTTTCCCAAAATTTCCTTTCATTCGTTGTTCCATTATTTTGAACGGTGATATATTCAATATCTTCTTTTCGTGGTTATGTTTTTGTTTGCAAATAAACTCCTTTCTGATGTGTTTTTTGAGTTTAAATGAGTATCTTGTATATTTTTCTTATGATTTAGCAACTGTAAAATTGTGTTTTGTTTGTAAAATTTATTATGTTCTATAAGTGGGTGTAATACCTATTGGATAATAAAAGTATTTTAACGCATCCAATTCTTTCCAACTTGGCTTAACTTAAAAACTAATACCTTTCCCGAAATATGGAAAGCTTTTAAAATATGTCCAATTCTAAAGAAGGATTCTGCAACCAATATTACTAATTATCGCCAGATATATTTCTTAGTAGTTTTACTAAAGTTTTCGGAATGGCTTTATACTTGCACATATACACTCCGCGCAACATGAATAGGACCAACTGCATATATGACATTTGTAGTTGGTATAAACATGGTAGCGCGCTGGAATTGTTATTTTCGAAAATAAGAGGGTTGATAAAAAGATGTATGTAGGTACCAAATATAATTTTTGTAAAAGTCAGTGCAAATGTACGTTACTAATGACAATAAGTAGAGTAATTAAACGCCACTTGAATACGACCAATCTACAAAATAAAAGATTCGTTTGCAATAACAAAATACTTTATTGTTCAATAATGAGTACTTTTGCCATTATTTCTTATAACCTCAAATAGTCGGGATGGAATGGAATTATACAGGGTTCTCAAGTAGTCAACGGGAAGTTCCGCCCAACTTCGTTTCAGAGCCTGCTCTAGTTCGTCAGCGCAACTGAATTGGGTAGCATTGGAGTACAATTTACGCGACAACCATCCCCAAACATTTTCTATGATGTTCAGGTCGGGGGAGAGCGATGGCCAATCGAGAACCTCCATGCCTTGTTCTTGAAACCAGCGTCGAACAATGCGCGCGGTGTGAATACTGGCATTATCCTGTTGGAAAATAAATGGCCCACCTGCCATAACGTTGGAAAATTTGTCTTTCACCTGTTGCAGCAGCTGGACGTACTTTTCCGAATTCTGTCTGCCCTTCACTATTACTAAATCAACAGGTCCGTTATAGCAAACAGCTCCCCATACCATGACTGAACCAACATCGGCTCGCCTTCGTGACTGAATCACTTCATCTTTACGTAAATCGTGGAAATAATAAGAAAACCCATCCGGGCCATCTAAATTAAACTTCTTCTCGTCACTGAAAATAACAGTTTGCCATTCTCTTGTCCACCCCATTTTTGCTTGAGCAAACTGAAGACGTGCAGTGCGCTGAAATTCCCTTAAAGGAGGCCGTCGTTTAATTTTCAAACGTTTTAAATGCGGACAGGTCTTCAGTAACTTCTGTACAGTTCTTACCGATGCATTCGTTCCAACGTTATTCGCGATTTGTCTTGCCGTTAATGCCGAATTCGATGCTTCGCGTAATATGGCTCGACGTTCACTCTTAGTTGTAACGGATGTTGTTCGCCCTTTAAAACGTTTTCCATAATTCTCGGGATCCCTAATAAAATTGTTCACAACCTGGTGTGATCGACTTATTTTCTTTGCAGTAGCCCTTGAGGAATACCCTTCTTGATGGAACGCTTTAATTTTTCCAATTTCTTCCATACTTAAACACTTCTGTCGTTCCATCGTTGCACAATACCCCTAATTACAGATGTTTGTTTATCCGGATACACGTTGTAACTCGACACTCATCCGGTAGCTTACTATTAAATACTGGTCGTATCCAACCGGCGCGGTGCATTTTATATGTATGTGGTACTTACGTCACCCAATGCATAACGTTAGGCACTATTGCGCAATAATGCGTATTATTTGCCATATCATACCATTACAAACTTGCATTGTATTTTTAGTAAATGAATTGTTTTTCAAACCACCGAAAGCTTGCAACAAGTCGGGTGGTCCTATTCATGTTGCGCGGAGTGTATCGTAAAATAAAGTGTTACACCTCACCATTTCAGCATGGATTTATGGATTTATGGAAGGAATATCTACTGTCTCCAACTTAGTGTGTTTTTCGCAGTTTGTGTCCTTGGCTCTCGGCAACCAAGATGTTATTTACGCGGGTCTAGCAAAGGCTTTTGATCGTATTCTCCGTCATAAATTACAATCTTTTGGTTCTCTTGATTCTCTTTTTCATTTTTAGGATCGTATGTACATAATAGGCCCTAAAGTGTTATTTATCATGGCCACAGGTCTTACACCTTCTACGCTACTTCCGGAGTGTTTCAGGCTCCAATCTAGAACCGATGCTATTCCTAACTTTTTTTAATGATTTGTTCGATGTTGTGGAGTGCGAAAGGTGCGCTTTCGCTGATGACTTGAAAATATATTGCCCTATATCCACGTCAGCTGACTGTCTTCGCCTACAAAGGCAACTGCATAAGATCTCCGAATGGTGTTCAAACAGAACGCGATCTAATTGGGTCTGGGAAAAAGTTCGTGGCGTTTTTTCAGTAAAATTCAACTGGTCCCCGCATGGCGCGTGGACGAATTCATTTAAACCGAATATGCTCCATTATTATCGACAATGTTTCGCCATTTTTTTGGTAGATACATGATCCCATCGGTGAAAAACTTCTGTGGTTTCTGGTCGAAAAACTGAATCAAGTAGTTTTCACAGGCTTCTTTTGAAACCAACTTAATTCCATTGAGAGAGTTCTGCAGAGATCGAAACAGATGATAGTCAGAGGGTGCTATATCCGGACTGTAAGGTGGGTGCATCAAAACTTCCCAACCAAACTCTCTCAATTTTTGACGGGTCATCAAAGAAGTGTGTGGTCGGGCGTTGTCATGATGGAAGACAACACCTTTCCTATTAATCAATTCGGGCCGTTTTCTTTCAATCGCCTGGCGTAATCTCTCTAGTTGTGCACAGTAGAGTTGAGAATCAATCGTCTGACCAGTTGGAAGTAGCTCGTAGTGGACGATTCCCCTCCAGTCCCACCATACACACAGCATCACTTTTTTTGGCGTCAATGTTGGCTTAGCGAACGCTTGTGACGGCTCACCATCCTTTATCCACGATCTTTTACGCTTCCGATTATCGTACGTAATCCATTTTTCATCTCCGGTTATTAAACGTTTCAGAAACGGCTCGATTTCATTCCGTTTCAGCAGCGCATCGCAGATGTTAATTCGGTCAATCATGTTTTTCACGCTCAACTCATGAGGAACCCATACGTCAAGCTTTCTTTTGTAACCAGCTTTGTGTAAATGGTTCAAAACAGTTTTGTGGTCAATGCCTAGCTCCATGCCAATATCGACACTGCTGATATGCTTATCTTGTTGGACTTTTTCAAGAATTTCATCAGATTTTTCAGTGATTGGACGACCGCAGCGTGACTCATCTTTCACATTGAAATTTCCAGAACGAAAGCGAGCGAACCATTTCCGCGCAACAGATTTCGATAAAGAACCTTCACCGTACACAGCACAAATTTTATCACAAGCCTGCGCAGCGTTCTTCACCTTATCATAATAATATTGCAGAATATAGCGAAATTTCTCATTATTCTTCTCCATTTTCAAGTGCGAATAACTTTCCAACCACTGCACCGATTACAATGTTTCTACGCTCAAACTAACGTTCGGAAGGTCATCTAAAAAACGAGCCGTCGGTGGTGTCGCTGTGACTTGTTGTTCTTTAGTTATCGGCAACCAATGCCATCTATCGGGAAAAACGCCACGAACTTTTTCCCAGACCCAATTATTAATGTCTCGAAATGTAGAATTGTGACTTACTCGAATAAAAGTACACCTATAGTTTACAACTATACTTTGGAGTTCACAGTGCTTAGTCGAAGTCATGAAATTAAAGACCTTGGTATTTATTTCGATAGCAGTTTCAGTTTTGCTATACATATTGATCAGTCATTTTATATACGCGTATACTTAAATACTTAGTTGCAGTCGAGAATATTCCAGGGAAGTTTGCTTAAACATTATAATTTCGCAAATATGGCACTTATCTGTCTAACAAGTTATACATATGATGAACATTTATGTGTAAATGACCATATTTATGATGCAAACTTGTTAATCCAATTCCCATAAACTGGACTCTTGTTACATTGGAATTTTGTATCCCCATTTTACTAGTACTCTTCATCATTTGTGATCCCAAATTTTGTTTACGTGCTATAGTGTGTATACCTATTGTATGGACATTGGGTCAGCTTTAGTTTGTAAGTCCAGAAAATATTTTATTTTTTTTCTCTTGATTTGTTCTTTTCAAACTATAAGTAAAGGCTGTTTCAAATTGTCCGATTTTTTTTAAGAGTAAATAAAATATAGATGGCGACCTGAATTTATCTGGGTATGTGGGCATTTAAAAAGTGTGATGTATGACATTTATGAAAATAGCTTCGTACACAGTACAACAACGCGTTCAAATTGTTGAATAATTTTATGAAAATCAGCGTTCTGTGAAACGAGTTTTTAGAAAATTACGTGAATTTTATGGTTTACATAATCGTCCTCCTGAAAGCACTATTGGTCGAATTATTAAAAAATTTTAAGAGACCGGTCCGTGGAAGATCAAAAAAGTGAAAAATACAGTCGTAGTGGTCGTTCACAAGAAAATATTGGTTTGGTTTGTGTAAGTGTTGCTGAAGATCCTGAAATGTCCATTAGACGACGTTCACAACAACTTGGACTTAGTGGATCAATAACATAGTGTGTTTTACATGAGGATTTAGGTCTGAAGGCATACAAGGTTCAAATAACACAAGAACTGAAGCCATTAGATCATTTAAAATGTCGTTCATTTGTCAATTTCATCAATGAACAACCAGCTGATTTTTCTCAAAAAATAATGTTTTCCGATGAGACACATTTTGAACTTGGTGGTTATGTTAGTAAACAAAATTTCCGTATCTGAGGTGAGTAAAATCCACGAATTATTCATGAGAAACCTATGCATCCTAAACGAGTTACTGTTTGGTGTGCAGTGTCAGGTGATGTAATTGGACCTTACTTCTTTGAAAATGCAGCTGGTGAAGCTGTAACTGTCAATGGTGATCGATATCGTCGGATGATAACCGAATTTTTGTGGCCTGAATTAATGAATATTGATCTAGAAGATATGTGGTTTCAACAGCATGGCGCTACACCTCACTTTGCACACGAATCAATTGATTTATTGTGAGAAAAATTTCCTCCACGTGTAATCCAAAGAAACGGTGATGTTAATTGGCTACTGAGATCATGTGATTTCACACCGTTAGACTATTTTCTTTGGGGTTATGTGAAAAGCCGGGTTTATGAAAACAATCCACAATCAATTCCTGCTTTGAAAGATGAAATTATTCGTGTCATTGGTGAGATAGAGCCTCAATTATGTCATTGAAAATTTTAACAAAAGAGTGGACGTCTGTGGAGCCGCAAGAGGAGGCCATTTGGCAGATATTATTTTTCGCATATAGATGTCGTAACTGATACTTCGATTACCAATAAAAAGTTTTTGAAAGTGAATGCAAATTATGTGTTTTATTTATTTTTTGAAAAACCGCGAAATTTGAAACACTCTTTATGTGTAAATTATTTTACTTTACAATTAAGCTTACCTTCCAATTCTTTATTTTTAAGTATATATTATTTGCTTTTTTCTCTATCGAATTGCTTTTTTTGTATTAGCATTAAGATTATCCTGTAAATGGCTTACGCTGTTGGACAGTAAATTATTATTATTATTATTAAATTGAGTTACATTTAATACATTGCTTAGTACATCAAAGCATTGATGACGTTGACCAAGCATTGAAATATATTCTAATGTGGTTCTGATATTATTATAATTTTGACTAAAAATTGTTAGAGGTTGACTTAAAATAGAACATTAATTTAAGCATTTGTAAAAGCAAAAGCGAATGCAAACGGAGGGTAGTTCAAAACAAATTCCCAAAAGTAGGTATTCATGTTCATAAGCTGCACCAATAAAGTAAGTTACGATATAAACTTTCTGAACCGACATTAATTTATTTTAAATTTCCCATTATCATATGAAGCATATGTAAATAATATGTTTAATTATATTTAAGATTATGCATTTATTATTAATAGACAGATGATGCGACGTAAAATACAGCAACGTTCACTACGTAGAACACACTATATATAAATATCAGGAAAGAAATCTTATACTATCGCTTGCTATTTAGATGGACGAGTCGCTACTGATATATGATGAGTGATGATGGATATGCGTAAAACGACGTTCCGACGTGTATGCGTGTGTATAGACCGGCCATATGGCCTCTTCACCACTACTCAATTACGCAGTGATTCTCATAGCCATGCTCTCTCATCCGAAACCTCTTTCGGACCCTTTGTATCGCACCAATTCAACGATATTAAATAAGAATCTGACGTTCCGTACTTATTTTCGAAATGATTACTTACAATTTTGACAGAGATATATAAAGGATATTTGTATTCGTAGAATTTAGAATAATTCTTAAAATGTAAGGCTAATTTGTTTAACTTATTTACAAATATTAAAGACGTCAATTTAAAGTTGAATATACCGAGTTTGCAATTCATTATTGTAAATTGCTTTTGAGATTTTGTATTTAACACATTCGGTGCTGCTTAGGCCGTATACCTCGCGCTGAAGTTAATCAAATACAGTTTACAATTAATTCATAAGGATGTTCACTGTGAAACGCAAATTTATGATATAATTTTATTTATTTATTTTGGTAAAGTACCAAGGTATAAATATGGAAACCATGTAGTAGACTAGCCTTTGTGTTATGTAAAAAACATTTTTGAATTAATGAATGCAAACTCACTATGGTACCTATTAACACAATATTTTTCGAACTTTAAATATAATCCATGTACACGTTCAAACTAAAGTTCACGGTCTAACATGCTTTTCAAGTTTTTGGTTCCGTCAAGATTAAACCAAAAGAGATAAAATTCGACATTAATCGTTTTTTGTATCTTCGAGAACGTCAAGATTAAACCAAAAGAGATAAAATTCGACATTAATTGTTTTTTGTATCTTCGAAAACGTCAGCAGTTAATGTACGATAACTTTCAAAACCATCAAACTTTGTCTTAGAAAAAATTGTGTGTTTCGTCTAAATGAAAAGTTTTGAATTTAGCCCCTGAATTATGACAATACAACGGCAATCTTGTGCGTAGACTTCCGCAGTCGTGGTCCATACTATCTGCTTCTGGGCTTCCGTGCTGGAACCGCATCACTGGTATAACTGCCGACGTTTCGTACCCACTCATATGGGATTGAAACTGGTTTCAGTGCGACAGTGCTTTTTTCCGCAAATTTAAAACGAAATTGAATATGACTGTCTTCAACAGTATAATGCAATAAGTTGTATGGCGTGTATATTTTAGAATAGTTCATTACAAATAGGCTTCCTTTCAGGAATGGTGTCATTCCATGGCCAGCAAGATCTCCGGAACTTTCAGCACCACATTATTTTCTGTAGGACTATATAACTTTACTTTATTTTTGTTTCTACTTAACTTTACTTTAACTTAAACTCAGAAATCTAGAAAAACTGAATACGAATATTACAAATGAAATCACTGGCTATTTCTTGGAATCTTCAAAAAGATAATGCAAAAATTTGTAATCCAGATAGAAGACTGTAATTGAAGAGAATGGCGGTCGTTTGCGACGTACGCAAATTCAGAGTATAATAAACTTCCTTCCTCCTTCCCATCTCTTCAGTTTAAGAATACATATTCCTTTGTTTCGTTGTTCGAATCAATAAATTTTTAAAACCAGTTTTTCATTTTGCCAGGCCCTGTATATTGAAAATGAAAGGGGCTTAGTTTGAATATATAGTATTGCTATTTTTTTATTATTGAACTTTTGATGTATATAATTGTTTGTCAAAGCAACGTAATCTGATCGAACTTAATTAATTTATACTGCCAACTTGAGTTTGAAAAAGAAATTTCATAGCTTTCTAGAGGATAAAAATAATTAATTATATGGTACATGTATATAACATTTAGATGAACTTTTCAATTTGTTTTGAAAGAAAACTAGTTCAGAGACAGCTGTATATCTCGCACTGCATCTACATTCATGCACATTGCAATATTTGCAACGCGTGCATGCATTGTGATGTGTCAAAAAAGAAAACTACTCGTACCTCTCCCATCGTCCCAATATTCGCAACAATCGCCGAATCGTCCAAAAGAAAAGAACAATTCTCAATTGAAAATGAAATTTATGGTACAGGTAGCATTGTATTATGCGATCCTGCATTTGTTAGAGACTGGTATACTGGCACGAGAGCGCGTGTATAGGGTGGACGCGTGGCTTTACACCCTTTACCTTTAACCCCGCACAGTGGTGAACAAAAAGATTTCTGGGCAGCTGCATCATATCCACCACTCTGTGCCCTATTGTTGTTGGTACGCATATGTATATAGTTGAGGGGGATCCGGAACTGAATTAGATTCATTCAAATTGAAAAGAGAGTCTTTGGTTATCGAGAGAAATATCATTGCTATGGAATTAAGGTCAGAAAATAAGTATAAAGCAGGGGCAATATTATAATCGAATAATACGCTGATATTGTAACGATGTCCTATTGAATACTTGTCCTTGTTACTTTATTAGTAATTATTAATTTAGTATATATGTATGAAATATGGGATTTGATGAGTAAAGTTTAAAACTATTTCACTATAATTTTTATCAACTCGAATAGACTTGTGCCAATGGCTAGTAAAGATAAAAACACATTTTTCAAATATTCTGAATTTTTAAACGCATTTAAATTCTTCTCCTCCTTCATCAAAAAACGCTTTAATTTCCAAAAAGACATTCGGCTGTTTAAGAAGATAATAATTTGTTGGCAGTAAGTTTTGTTTTCCGATCACGTGATCACTGTAGTATGAAATGAGATGTTGACAGGAAGTGCAGATGTCAAATTAAATACTGTATTTATATCACTGTTAGATATGATAATGTACTCTACACAGTCTGTTGCAGAGAAAACATAATAATTTTTTGAAATAGTAATTCTTAGTGATGCCGTCTATTTAAAAAAATATGTTTCGGTAAGGTAGACCTGTCGCCAATGTATTGTCAAAATATCATTGTATTTGCATCATTTGAAGCAGAGAAATTGCGCATAAAATAACAGTTTAAATATTACAAAAGATTCAATTCATCGCATTTAGGCACAGCATTTGGGACTGAGAAAGATTTGTTAGAGATTTGTACTACACAAGCTAACTGATGATCAAAAATTGCTCCGCATTCAACATCGTATAAACTTTGATTAAAGACTCAAAAAAGGACGAAAACTTCAGGTGTTCTATTGTAACTGGCGACGAGACCTGGTATTTTCAATATGATCCAGAGACCAAGCGTCAAAACTCTGAATGGAAGCATCCAAGAGAAGAAAGACCAAAAAAAGCCGTTTAATGAAGTCGAAAGTGAAGACAATGTTGATTTGTTTGTACCAAGTAGTCAAACAGTCAATGCTGTATATTATCTTGGTGTTACGTGGTGTCTTTTAGCGCGTATCCGTCGTGTGCGCCCTCAATATCAAATGGTAGCTGGCATTTGTTACATGATGATGCACCATCTCATCGCTCGACGCTTACAACTGATTTTCTAACCATATTCACCGGATTTGGCCCCTTATGATTTCTATCTATTCTCCAATAGCTCGCACGAAACAAATTCCGTACACGATCTGTACCGTCGAAAGCCAAAACGCACGTCGACGGTACAGAACGTGTCCGGAATTTGTTTCATGCGAGCTTTTGCTGTAGTTTTCCAGGTACGACACTGTTTAATTATCTGCTGATGACGACAACTTACTTGTCGAAACACGTATAAAGAATGTGAAAATTAATGTGGAAAGGGGTTATATATCAATCGTAAGTGATTAAGTTAATCAATCGCGGGCTCCATCAAAATTACCTTAGAGGAGCGTATTGAAAAGATTAGCAGTCCAATAGAAGGAGATGAAAGAGGTAGTTCAGAACAGAAAAACGTGGGGAATAAAGTCAACTCAATAGTCTTACAACTTAGGGTAGAAAGACCTTCAATGAAGTAAGTAAGTAAGTAAGTCTAGAAATAGACAATGAGAAAAATGGGACGGTACAGACCGTGTATGGAATTTGTTCCGTGCGGGCTTTTGCCGTAGTTTTCCAGGTGCGACACTGTTTCATCATCTGCTGATGATGACAACTTAAACGTGGAGAAAGAAAGTAAAGTCAACTCAATAGTCGTACAACTTAGGGTAGAAAGACCTTCAATGAAGTAAGTAAGTCTAGAAATAGACAATGGGAAAAATTTGGCGTAATTAAAAAAAAAACCCTTAATTAATTTATCACATTGTTCAGATCAGTGACTCGAAGTTGTCTAGTACCAGTCTATCGGGAGCATCCATGTAGAATTTAAACAATTTCGATCTACTAATAGAGTTCATGTTGACTTTTATGCATGCATGTTATGACTAGACCTTGTTTTTATAGAAATCCTTAACGATTTTACATACAGATTCTAGACTGAAATTTCTTTCAGAATCCTTTGCCAATGCATCAATTATTAATGCATTTAATATCTTCATGTTCAGATACCGAAATCAAAATTATGATATTGTCTTGCAACAGTCTAGTGAAGGCTTCCTTGCATTATTGGTCCACTTGTTAGTAATGGCTTTTATAGTCGCTAGCAGTCATTATGTTAATTAATTTTTGTACAGTTCCCACCTGTAATTACTTCAGCACACTCTGCAACTGCAAGCACCCCCATCCTTTTGGGATATAATCCACAAATACGGCGATTACTATCTGTTGACAACTTGATACAAATCAATAAGATGAAAAACTTACGCAAAGATAAGTGGAAACAGTGCATCTCCTCGATAAAAGTGGAAGTAGCGGAACTTCTTGATTCATGTTCGGAGAAAGAGCAGATTGTAAATGCCAAAATACAAATTAAGAAACTTAGCATGCGTATTTTAATACTCCCAAATTGTTGGTTGAATAAAGATTTGTAGGCTAAAGATTGAATATCGCGCTTTTTAAAGCTTACAAAAAGACGAGCTCTTAACAAACGTTTAACACAACCAATAATTAAACACGATAACAGTGACATTACAGATACTACAAAGCCGGCTCGTTAAAACCATACCCGACACATTTATCGACCTCTGTTCAAGAGCGAAACCCCATCAACAGGTGTCGGCACATTTGAATAGGGAAAATAACAAGACGTCACAAACCGGCAGAAAATCTAAAGAAATTCCCCTCTGGGTAGTTCGCCTGCGGAGGTTTCACGCACGACGGAACGACGACCCCTTACGCTCTTGTTAATACCACCTCGTTTTCTCCGAGTTAAGATATCTCTGTAAGACCTGTTCCTTCCGAAACGGTAATTCTTGCGGACACGGATGTTAAGCGCTCAATGGTCGGTGAAAGATATTCGTACGTCTGCGAGGGAAGAATAAAGGAAAGGAAAAGAAAAGATTCAAGGGTGACGGGTGCATAAGACACCATCAGGTCTTATTGAAAGATGACGTCGACCTCCGGATTTTCTCTTACTTGAACGGATTAAAAGCAAGTGTGTGCTATTGTGATTTTGAAAATAAGACTATTAGAAAGTATAGACTCACAAATTATTGGATAAAACTTTTAGTAACTAAATAAACTTTTGATTTATATGAAATGGTATTTAAAATGTTATAAATACTAGGATAAATAGGTATTTATTTATTAAAACATTATAATAATGCTTATTGGAATATCAAATTTGAAAAATATTTTGAAATAATTAAGAAACATATTATAAAAGCAAATAAAAATAATACAGAGCTGAAACATGAGTTAATAGAAACGTTAAATAACACAAACAACTTATTTTGTATGCTAAAAATAAGTAGGAAATAAACAATCATGTTAGAAAACAACAAGCATTTGAGAACAGAACTACTACATTCGAAATATATTTGTAATAGAATTTGCAAGAAAAATAAGGAGTGAAATCAATATGTGACAGCAAAACTAGTAGAAAACTCGATTCTGATTGCGAAAAGAAAACGAGACTGACCATTAAAAAAGGGTATCGAAAACTGAATTTATTTTGATTATGAATTTTCTTGAAAAAACATTGCCTGATTAGCCGACAGACTGAGAATGCGTATATCTCGCATGTCCGCAACAAAGTTCCCAGAGCGTGTGTAGACAGACACTTTCAATCTCGGCGATTTGCCAAAATAGATGAATATTAAATGAAATCATTCAAATATTAATAACACCCTGTTTACTACATACGTTTCGAGGAATGACATCTATCATCAGGTAAACTTGTGTTATTAACGAACTTTTCGATACAGAAAAATAATGCAAAAAGATTGCCTTCCTCTATCGTGCAACACAAGAATGTATTGAACGACAAAACGAGAATGCGTCTATCTCACATGTTCACAACAAAGTTATCAGAGCGTGTGTAGACAGACACTTTCAATCTCGGCGATTTGCCAAAATAGATGAATATTAAAAGGAATTACTCAAATATTAATAACACCCTGTTTACTACATATGTTTCAAGGATTTCACCTATCATCAGGTAACTTTTGTTATTAACGAACGATTCCTTTGTAATCGTACCTTTTCGATAGGTGAATTTCTTGAATGTACTAAATAGGATGTTTTTAATAATTAAATGATTTCTTATAACATTCATGAATCTTCTTAAAGAAACATTTTGAAAAAGTATGTGAAAACAAGTTAGGGAATAAATAAAACACTTTATCTATTGGGTTGGCAACTAAGTACTTTCGGTTTTTACTAATAGAGACCGTTGCTTTATTTTTTGTATAACGTATGTTAGTGCTGTACTTTACCGTTTGTCGCGTGATACTAGTCACATTGACGTAACTTCAGAAGCAAGTAGTGCGTGATTTTTATTAAAGCTATTAGTTGTGGGTTAATTTTAAACGGAGTGTAGAAACGAACATTTTCGACATATTTTACTATTTTATTTCCGTAAAGGAAAGAAAGCTGCTGCGACTCACAAAAAGATATGTGAAGTTTATGGTGCTAATTGCTTAACACAGCGCACGTGTCAGAATTGGTATAAAAAATTCCGTTCTGGAGATTTTTCCCTCAACGTTCTGGTCGGCCTACTGAAGTTGATGACCAAATCAAAGTCATAATTGAAGAGCATCGTCATATAACTGTTCAAGAGGTTGCGGAGAGGCTACATGTATCGCACACAACAATTGAAAAACATTTAAAATGTCTTGAGCTAGTTAAGAAGCTTGATATTTGGGTACCTCACGAATTGAAAGAAATTCATTTAACACAAAGAATCAACTTTTGCGATATGCACCTTAGACGAAATGAAACCGATCCTTTTTTAAAAAGAATCATCACTGGTGATGAAAAATGGTCCTGTACAGTAACATAGTTCGAACCAGCTCAAACCACATCGAAAGCTGAATTGCATCCAAAAAAGATCATGCTGTCAGTTTGGTGGGATTACAAAGGTGTTGTGTTTTTTGAGCTGCTTCCAAG
This sequence comes from Dermolepida albohirtum, assembly GCA_031893035.1. Lineage (NCBI taxonomy): Eukaryota > Metazoa > Arthropoda > Insecta > Coleoptera > Scarabaeidae > Dermolepida > Dermolepida albohirtum. The sequence goes on from JAVIWB010001650.1 coordinate 69,114, forward strand.
GAACCAAACGATCAATTCTGATGTTTACTGTCAATAATTAATAAAACTGGATGAAGCAATCAAAGAAAAACGTCCAGAATTGTCAAATCGGAAAGGTGTAGTTTTCCACCAAGATAATGCAAAGCCTCACACATTTTTGGCAACTCGTGGGAAACTATTGGAGCTTGGCTGGGAAGTGATGCCACATCCCCCATACAGCCCTGATCTAGCACCATCTGATTACCATTTATTTCGAAGTTTGCAGAATTCTTTGAATGGTACAACTTTCACAAATGACGATGACCTTCACTCGCACCTGGTTCAGTTTTTTGTTGATAAGGACCAGAAATTTTATGAGCGCGGAATCATGCAGCTGAAAGAAAGATGGCAAAAGGTCATTGAGCAAAATGGAAAATATATAATTGATTAAAATCTATTCTTTGTTTAAAAAAAAAGTGTTTTATTTTATACTACAAAATCGAAAGTACTTAGTTGCCAACATACAATACAGGTTACAATTTCCGAAACGAAACGAAAAGCAATAAAGGATATTGTAACCTGTATTGTATTATACTTAAAGGTAAATTTTAATGGAAACTGTGATTGAATAAATTAATCACTAAAGATTAATAACACCCTTTTCCACAATAATTTTCATATTTGGTATACGTATTTTGACAACTAAGTTGTTATCATCAGCAGATAATTATTTATAGTGTCACACCTAGATTCACGGCAAAACCCGCACAGAAACAAATCCGAATCGGACTTTCACAGTCGAAAGCCAAACATACACTGCTGATAATCACAATTTATCTCTGAAAATCGTATACAGAACACGAAAATTATTGTGGAAAAGGGTGTTATTAACCTTTAACGATTAATGTGTTATACTTACACGATAATGTCCTAACACCATTTGTCAGCATTACCAGGTGCGACACTGTGATTAATAATCTGCTGATGATGACAACTTAATTATAGAAATATGTATGCAGAATACTAACAATGATGTGGTAAGGGTCTTTTTTGCATTGTTTGATTTGTATGTAGTAAGTATAACAAATCTATTTATTTTATCAGGGTGACATATTCTCAGTTGAACGTCTAGCTTGGAAGCTTTTATAGGACCATTATTTAAAAGTGTGCAGCACGAAAGATACATGGGCAGATGTTTGTTCAACAGAGATGATCACTACCTACATTTCTATTTGCTGGAGATAAAAAAATTATTGCTAAAGACTTTTTTTATAAAAACTATGTGCAATAATAATCCTCTTTTGGCTTTGCTATTATCGGGTAATAAAAACTGAAATAGTATTGAAACAAAACGTAATTTAACTTTAAGTTTAAAGCACCTTACACTTTAATACACTAAGTCAACGTTAACCATCCTAATTGCGGTCGTAATTCGCAGGGTATTGTTAAATTGATTGGTAACAGTTAATAATAATATGAGAAAACACAAGAACTAAAATGAAACTATTTATTTAATTCTTATGTACAAGTTTGTTTTTGATACCATTTTAAATTTCGTGATGTACGAAATCGTTTGTTAATTACTCTATTTATTACTGAAGAAGGCCATACGTCTGTCGATGGTTACTAAATCGTGTGTAATACGACTGTGTTGAATTCTAACACAAGAAGTTTTTGCATTTAGTAAAACGCCGCTACTATAAAACATACTTACTTAACTGTTATAAGTTTAGATGTCGTTCGAAGAATATTAAATGATAATAAAAGTGAGCGATTTCAAATTTGAATAAATACGTTAAGGATTAGAATAAGGTAAACAAATCTTTATATTTTACTATATAAGTACTTCAAGACCTAATAACAGAAACAAAAGAGGTTATAGCCGAACATGATCAAAGAGTCAAATTATATAGTTTTACTATGTGTATATCCTAATTCATATAGCAAAGAAATGTGCGCCTTTGATGTACCGCCTTGTGATTTATCGGGAACTAGCAAATTTTACACATTATTCTAAATATGTACATCGTAAACTGATAGAAATTTTAAATTGTCGGAAACATACAAACGACTTATGCCAATAAACTAATATTGCAAAATGTAAAATTTGTAATATTGATAATTGATACAGACTAAAAGGCTTTGATGAAGGATAAAACTACATCACTACGTATACAATAAGTAAATATTCAGGTTTACTGAACAAATATTTTGATGCAAAAGTCGACTTTATCTAAAGTTTAGAGTTATGGCATGCCATTTTTCATTCTAATTGTAAGCATTTCGTTGACCAAAATTTAAATTTAAAAATTGGACGGGATAGAATTACTATTATATCCGGCTTATAGTCTAGAATTAACACAATCCGATTACCATCTTCTTAGGTTAATGACACACTTTCTTGTTAAATGTACTTTTGCCAATTTCGTGGAGGTGGAAGAAGGATGTTGTGAGTTCTTCGCCTGTAAACCAGGGGAATGGTATAGGCGTGGAATCAAAAGCCTTACCAGACAATGGCAGAGAACTATCGATCATAGGTGATTCTATTTTAAATATTAATTATCTTTGCATTCTTTGCATCATTAAATTAAAAGGCGGTACCCATCTTGCACACAGCTTTCTCGTGTAATGTACCGCACTTTTTGAAATGCCTACTATGTTGGCTAACTCACGATCATCCAGTACCGCTTTATGGATTTTCTTCACGGTTTCTGGAGTCGGCACTTCATTTGGTCGACCACTACGATGCTCATCTTGGCAGCTCGTACGGCCTCGTTTAAACTCTGCTACCCAATATTTCACTATTGTGAACGAAGGAGCAGATTCACCCAAAGTAGAATCCAGTTCAGCTTTTATATCGGTTAGGCTGAGACCTTTCAAATAAAAGTATTGTATCACGTAACGATGACCAATTTTATCCATTTTTACATATTAACTGAAAAAGTTCACTATTGATGGCTGCCAAACAAATACTAAATAACGTGGTGGCTTCAAACTTGAAACATATGCTTTATAGATTGTGTACTTTCTAATACAGTGATATTTTTCAAACAACTGCCGCCATGTCTAGGTCAGGCCGGGTACTTATGGGACCACCCGCGTATATTTACTACGATAGGTTTCGTCTATGGAACACTGTGATTAATAATCTTCTGATGACAACTTCGTTTTCGAAATACGGATACAGAGTACGAACATTGACGGGGTAAGGAGTTTTTTCGCCTTTTTTTTATTAATTCAGTTATCATAGTCTCCAACAATATTTACCATACTTTAAAACATTGAATGAATAACTTCAGAAGAAAACCACGCTGAATGGTATATTCGCTTCAATATCAAAAGGAGACAATGATGGTTTGCAGACCTCCTACTATATATAGGATGTAATTCAGAATAAGGTATCAGCAGTTCCACCTTCAGAAAATTTACCTGTTACTTATCCTCTATTATAGATTATTACTATAGATATTGTAAAAAATTTTTTGATAGCTTTTCCATTTTCATACCTCGTGGAATGCAATTTTAAGCAGAGTAGACAATCTTCTTGCGAGAAAAGAAAACCGGTTGCTAAATCACTGGCCGTGGAAGACCTACTAAATTGAAGCGAAATATCGAACAATTATTATTAAAGCATCAGGTTCATCTCTCCCATTAACACCATTATTTGCGTATTGCCTATATATATTTTGTTTAATTTTATGTAAAAATTTTACTAGGATAGCAAAAAATCTAAAATGTTCAGTTTTCATTTGAAAGTATTATATGGTCCATGGAGTCAAAAGGTTTACTCAAACCGCAGCAGCCCAGAATGACCGCATTCCTATCATCAAGCATAAGTTCTAATAATTGACAAATACAAGCAATTCAAAAATAAATAAACTGATAAGGAATATGTTAATAATTACATATAAATATATAATTAAGCTCTTGACGATGGGAAATTAATGAAAATCAGTATTTTCTGCTCTGCCATCGTTGATTAAAAATCACAGGAATTAATTAAAAATTTCTGTTGGAAAAGGACTCGAAACCTCTATCTGCTGTTTTTTAGACGTCTGCCTTACCAATTAAGCCACTAGGCAGTACAGTTTCTAGTTTTTTAATACGCCATAGATCACATTATAGAAACAGATCTAATATATATACCCTGCAGTCAGGTTTTTGATGTTAATAATTATATATAAATATACAAATAAGCTAATCCGTTAACGTTAATATAACCTCTTTCCACAATAATTTTCGTATTCTGTATACGTATTTCGACAACTAAGTTGCCATCATCAGCATATAGTTAATTACAGTGTCGCACCTGGTACTATGGCAAAACGCACACAGAAATAAATATATATCATCATATCAGACTTACACCGCTGAAAGCCAAGCACATAGCATGTGTTTGGTTTTAACCAGATTTACACATTTGGTCGGTGTGTTTGGTACGGACTTTATTTCTATGTGGGTTTTGCCGTGGTTCCAGATGCGACACTGTGTTTAATTACCTGTTGATGTAGACAACTTAGTTGTCGAAACCGTATACAGAATACGAAAATTATTGTGAAAAGGGTTTACATTAGCCTTAACTGATTAATTTAATCAACCATAGTCTGTATTAAAATTGACCTTTACATAATTAAGACCTTTACGATGGAAAATTAATGAAAATTAGTATTTTCTGCTATGCCATTGTTGATTAAAATCGCAGAAATTAATTAAAAATTTCTGTGATAGAAAAAGACTCGAAACATCTATCTCGCGTTTACTAGACGGCTGTTATACCAATTAGGTCTAGCAAACGGCAGATACAGGTTCGAGTCCTTCTTCAACTCGGAAATTTTTAATTACGTTCTGTGATTTTAATAAATGATGGCATAGCAGAAAATTCTAATTTTCGGATAATCTCGTGAGTGCTGCGGCACAGAATTACCACTAATTAAAAATTATGCCCGCGAGCAAAAAATGAGAGAGATACAATTGAGAAAAAGAAAATTAAATTAACTAAGTCAGTGAAGATAAATGATAACAAAAATCCTTAAAGAGCATTTAAATAAGATTCAAAAAGCAAAATGTGCCAAAAGAAAATATAAGTAGCAGGTTCTTATAGGAACACGGATTAATTAACGACTACGTACTGTTATTTACGTTTATTAATCTGCTATTTTGATATGTTAATTGTATTAGAGTATGAGCGTGGAAAAAGCCTGTTCTCTTCTCTTTTAATATTAGCACTTTATCATGCTCTAGTTAACCTCTATTGTAACCAGTCAGCACTTCAAAATCAACAAATTATTATTTACCATGTGATGCATAAAAATAAATAGTTCTGCTTTGTATTTATGTACATATGTATCTAAGTGTTTATATTTCTGCAACCACTAGTGTATATAATTTTTAGTACATATTAGTATATAATACCAAAATTGTATTACTAAATATTTAAAGCGTTCCTTGTATATAAACGGGTTCATCTACAAATTAACTAAATAACTCCTCATTTTAAAATAAAATAGCAGATCATTTATATAAATTAAATAACGGAAAATTGACCATTATGGCACTACATAGACATTAGGGCGAGAAACCAATTAATCTAATAAAGAAATAAACCGTTGGATTCGGTAAGGTTTCATTTAACTCGAAACAAAAAAAAAAATAAATCGAGGGTGTTTCAATGCTTGTCCAACTGCTACGGAATCCCCATCAATATAACCAAACACCCGGCCTATATACTGTCCGTTACCGAATCTATTATCTTGTATGTATGTATTCCTTCGGCAAAACAAACCTCACGAAATCCGTTATGCTACCGTTCGAGTTCAGCGCGTTTCGACGCTGATTTGCCACGTGCCAATGACTCAACAATCGTACGGTCGGTCCAATGAGGACGCCGGCGAGCGCCCCACCTCGCGCAAACTCCCTAACATCTTCAGGCGTGGTTACAAATACTATTGGAGCTTATATTCGGGTTAGCGGGTTCATCACCTCCTAACTGCCCAACAATGTGAGTTCAGTTCGCCGGTGGATTCCGAGGCGTTGGTATGCCTCGAGTTTTATATCATCATGAGATGGAATTCGCTTACAGACCATATCATTATCCTACGCAGCCTTCCGTTTTGCAGAGACTTGGATTCGAACCGCCCATATTTTCGGCTACTGCCGTATTACAACAACATCTACAATATTTACGTTATAGCGAGCCGTTGGAATTAACAGCATGTCCGTTGGATTTATCTACTAAATCGAATCAAGCACCGATTACACCACCGTGTACTCCTTCACCAGGTCAAAAAAGACAAGCTTTACTAACTTCTGCTCCGGAAGTACCTACGAAGAAAACGAAAAATCAGTCTCCGGCGCCCAAGAAAACGAAAGCCACTAGAAAATTAAATTTTGACGAGGATAATAGTTCACCTGTTTCGGGAACCATCATCAGGCAGTTGGGCCCTGATGAAACCTTGGTGGTTAGGAAAGGAGATATCGATCCAGCGTTTAATGTTGTCGAAGTGACCGAAGAAGCTAAAGCGGAGTTAGCAAAAATTGAAAATAATATTGGAGACTACGTTTGCCGTCTATGCCGAGAATTATACGAAGACGCTTTTGGTCTAGCACAACACCGCTGCTCCAGAATCGTACACGTCGAATATAAATGTCCCGAATGCGATAAAGTATTCAATTGCCCCGCTAATTTGGCTTCCCATAGAAGATGGCACAAACCGAGACCGAATAAAGAAGTTAAAAGTGAAGAGCCGGCCGACAGCGATAGTGCAGAACAATTTCCTTGCGAGCAATGTGGGAAGAAGTTCAGGAGAATAGCGTATCTTAGAAAGCACCAGGCGACACATCAGAATGACTGACAACGGCTGGTTCCAGTTCGTCCCATACCCAGAATGGCACCTAGATTGTGGAGACCGCCACCTTTACCTCAACTGTCCACAAATCAAAGTGGACTCCCCGTAACTGGTCTAGAAAGGTATGTGCCGAATGTTACTTGGATATCTCCTTTTTAAAATTTTAATTTTTACGAATCTAGTCACTTACTAGTCATTATATTTTTAACTAGTCACTTTCTAGTCATTTAATGTAAAAGAAATTAAATTTATTTAAAAAAACAAATTATATTATTTAAAATTTATTTAATTATTGTATAAAATTAAAATTTAGTCATTACTAACTAATGCATATATTTTACTAACCACACTGTAGTTATTTCTTAATTACCCTAAGTTTTTTTTACATTCCATTTACGTACAAATTTAATGAACATTTACTAGTCATTTTATACTCATTTTAAAATTTTATTTAATTTTTCTTTTGTATTTACATTCAATTATATTGCGACTATAAATTCTTTAATTGCTAGTCACTTTCTAGTCATTTTTTATAAAATTTCCGTGTTAATAACTATTTTATTTATTAATAATTGCTAGTCATGTAAAACCAAAGTGCTTTCCTTATTGGAGTTTTCTATATTTGCTAGTCACTAGTCATTATCTGAACACATGGTGCGAAAATTAAATTTAATTACTGTACATATAGAATTACTATAATCATTTTAGCCATAAGTAAGTTTGGAAGTAGTTTAAAAGGAGTATTTATATGTTGTTAGTCACGTTTGTAGTGTTAGATTTAAATTTAAAGTTTGGTGTTCAAAAAAAAAATGTTCCAATTAAAAACACTGGAATTAAAATATATTTCACAGATGTTTCCATATAGGCAAATGAATATATTTATAAGGGATTGAATTTAGTATTTTTAGAAGTATTTTATATTTTAAAAGTATTCATTATAAAGTAAAAGTTTATTATCGATAACCTTGTAAAATTAAAACATATAATTTAGTAATTTTCCAAAACATTTCCTTAATTATCAATAATAATATTTTATAGACTAGGACTGGTATAGTAATCAGAATAGACAAGTTAAAAATTTTAATATCAAACTTTGATAAAAGTCACAATCATTCATAGAAATGACGGAATCGAGTAAAAAGTCACAATTAAAACGAGAAATTTTACAAAATCGGGTATTTTACAGTAATCTAGAACTATAAGAGATAACGAGACATAATAATTGATAATATCGGTTCAAAAATCGACTTTCAAACCAATAATTTGGAAAAAGTAGTCAAGAACTTTTCATAATGAAATGCACACTTAAATATACACCTAAAGGCTATTCAAATATTAGTAGGGTTGGCACTGCGAGTGTTTGGATAGTGGCGCGCGTTTCGAAGAAGTGCAAGGGGCTATCTCGTAATACATATAAATAAACTTGTAATAAATATAAACAAACTTTTATCCTTTTATGCAGCGTTTTCAGTATGTAGATGCACGAAATGGATAAGATCAATTCAATATTTGCAATATCAGGTTTGTTTTAACGATTTCTTCTTATAAGCTTGTTAGCTACGAGGAATAAATATTTTCGTATTTAGATAACGACCGTTCGACATCTTTTTGCATTATTATAACAAACTTTGTTAGCTTAACTTAGGATATGCGTAAACCTACTAATCATTAAAAATTTGTTTTAATTTTTATCAGATTAAAGAAAATTTTTGGTGATAGTAGTTCTAGAGATCCATTAAGTATTAACAAAGATTATTTTAATTATGCATGTATTCATTAAATATTGAGCAGTTATTTTCTGCATATATCAACGTTTATGCCTCACAGCGAACGCAGTTATATTAAAAAAAAAAATTGTTGAAACATAATCTGTTGCTGCAAATATTTAACCGATCTTATCCACTTTGTGCATGTACATACTGAAAACGTTGCTTAAAAGGTTGAGTATTTATTTATGTTAATTACTTGCTAAACGCCTTGTAGCCGTCACTGACAGAATGTTGGTAATGTCAACTCTAAGTATTAGAATTGCTTACTCGAACTGACTGAAGAAGTTGTTTATCTCTTTAAGCCGTAAATACTGTCCAGTTATAGAATTTGGTCATTGATATAATGGACTACTCACACATATCTGTAGTGTAGAGTTAAACAATCGAAAGCTCATTTTCAATAACTTAGAGAAAACAGTGGTGCAATTTACGTTCGTGCTTAAGAAAGCTTTTCTTTTTATATTTTAAATAAATTTACTACACATTGTTATTTGCTGTATTTATACACGTGTACAACACGTCCCAATAAGTTCTAAGACAAAATTATTTACCTCAACTAGGATTTTGGAACGTACGACTATTTCTATACCATATATACATATATGAACAAGTCCACCCAAAATATCTATTCTAAATTATACAAAATTTTTATTTTTATGTATTTTAACGTTTATACACTTATATCAACTGCTGTTGCTTAGTTTAATTCTTACTATCATTTATATTATTAACTTGTGAAGCTAATGTTAAATTAAAAAAAAGTTAAAATTCTATGGGCATCAATTGCAGAGGTTTTAATACTCAATGATCGGAATTATTTCTAGCAATCATTTGTCACTGACAGGCAGTTGTTTAGGCAACAATAGTTTGACGGTGCGTTTCTAAATAAACCTACTGTTTTGGTCTGGTGCAATTTGGTTTTTCAAGAGTGGTCGGTATCATGTCAAATCTAAATGTCAAATATATAAAGTCGAACTGGGAAATGTGAAGAAAAAACAACGACCCCTGTTCAACATTGTATTTGTTTTCTACTGAATATAACACCTTAGTTATAGAAATACGTATCTGGGATATAATTATATAAATTTGATAAGGGTTTTTTCACCTTTTTGAATGCGCATATTCAACTGATATCGGGAAAAATAATCCATCCTGAAACGGTAAAGAAAATGCTAACGAAAACCAATTATTATGAGCGTGTTGCGTGTCAGAAAGCATTTACTAGTGAGATTAATAAAAGAAAGCGTAAAGAATGCGCAAATTTGCATAAAGATAAGTCTCTCAACTTTTAGCAAACGGTTTTATATACTAACGAAAGTAAATTCAATATTTACGGTTCTGATGAGCAGCAAATGATTTAGCAAACCTACCTGTAGAACGAAAGCACATTTACATTTGTGGTGGCGACTGATGTGAAGGTATGACGAAGTATGACGGTTATTTATTTTTTATTCAAGCTTATCTCTATACCAATGACTATTTAAGTATTTACAAAAGTAAATGCCTAAAATATAGAATAACTAAACGTTCAAACAACAATATCTCCTTACATGCCAATAATCCTAAGTTAATTCACTACTTGCAAAAATGCCATCCTGGCTCATTCCTACCTAACAACCAGAATTTCTTCCCTCTCAAGATATGGATATTGGATCTTGCAATTTTTGATGCCGCCAGTAGAGTTTCATACTATATTATATGAAACGCATTTAAAGCCGAGGGCACGGCAATCGTTTCTGAATTATTGAAATTAGCGAACTTATTATCGCTATCTTTGTAGTTAATGGTTGGTAATGAACACTATTTGAAAGTAAATTTTAATGGAGATTGTGATTGATTAAATTAATCAAAAAAAGTAAATAAAACTCTTTGCCACATCGATGTTCGTACTCGTATACGCATTTTGCCAACTAAATTGTCATCTTCAGCAGATAATTAATTACAGTCTCGCACCTGGATCCATGGTAAAATTTGAACAGAATAATATCGCACAACCGGAAAATTCATATGTTCGTGTGCTGTATACGTATTTCAACAATTAAGTTGTCATCATCAACATATAATTAACATTTGAACAGAATAATACCACACAACCATAAAATACGCAACGACTTATTTCACATGTGATATAAATCAGAGCGTATTTTGCGATTCATTGACGTGGCCAGAGGTTTTATTTACGTTTTTTGATTAACAATGATATTTGTCAATTCAAAATTTAAATTTGTCAGTTTCTAGTGAATATTTTGTATTTATTACAATTAAAATAAAATAAACGAGAATTTTTTTATACAATCCAACTGAAATTAGAGAAATTGTTGAAAACAGATAGATTACTTTCCATTAAATCTCGTATAACCTTCTAGAACTAACGTAATATTAAAGTCGCCTCTATATGCCGTATGCCAATATGCCGTAATTTTAATAAAATATTTTGTGCAGTAGACATTCATAATGACTCCATGGGAGCATTATTCGGACTAGCAATTGAGGACAAATAGGGGGTAATGGCCAAGTTTTCATTTTCCCTCGATTTAGGAAATTTTATATTTACTTTTTGTTCTTCTTGAACACATTTGTGTGCATGTATGATTGCTTTCGTCCTATTAATGGAAGAAATTCTGTCGAGTAAAATATAAATATAAATAAATTAATAAATTACTTATAAAAAGCACTTTAAGAAATTTTAAGAATCCTGTAAAAAAAACAAACAGGTTTTATCACAAAATCTTTTATATGTAGATTTTCAAAACAATATTCTGAATATACCAATTTACTACACATGGACAAAGTCAGAAAAAATATTACTTTCGTTTATATACAATTTTGGCACAACTTTGTTGGTGCTTCACATATCTCATTTTGCATATAGCTCTATCGTATCCTTGCTACTATCATTTTCCATTATTCTATTCTGGTCATTCTTTCGAATGGGATCTATTCCATATATTATTTTGTGACTTATGACACAATTTTTAATCTATCGAATACATAACACCTCCGTACTTCGTCTCTAGAAGTTCATTGTCTGAGTCTAAACTTGATTCGTCATGTGCTAGTAGAACTATAAACAGAATATTAAAGTAATTCTAGCGTAAGTTGAATTTTTGGAAACTGTAGAACGACAGTCCTATGGAAGCTTGTTTTTTAAAATTGGCAACTCACCATCTATTTTGAATAACACGTTTCTCACTTAATCAGGTCACCAATAATCTTTATTTACATTTCTATAAATTTTTTCTTTATTATTATTTTTTCCGTCTCAGGTAAATAACTTTTTCCATTATTTTTTCGAAATTTTTAAACTTATTGATATATGTACGTCTCGATATCTAATCGATAATCTATTTTTTTTGAGGTAGAAAGCAAATAAAATTTTATAATAAATATTCAAAAAAGCCAAAATGTTGTAAATGTAGAAATTTACGAAGATGTCGAAACTTAAAATTAATTAAACCACATTTTTGACTGGCCCAATTTATGAAATACAGCACATAAAGAAATTCCTGTAAATTAAAGTCAAGTCAAATTATATATATATATATATATATATATATATATATATATATATATATATATATTTTACATATATAAATATATGTATATAAAATATTACTATATTGATGAATTTTTTTTATTTAATCAGATCGAAAATGAATGAAAATTTTTTGACTCTACTTGAACTTAGGTTTATTATTCTACAAAATATGCCCTCTGATAAACAAAAGAAGTTACAATTTTGTTCAAGATAATATAGACTTTGTGCATCCAGAAAATATGTCAACTTTATTTTTGAAAGTAATAGATACATATTAATAACAATATCTGCACTATAAAATATAGAAATTACAAAATTTTACGAAAAAAAATTAATACATTGTGAATATAAATATATACAAAACTTCTCGGTAGATCAAAAAATTCAAAAATTTAAAAAAAATAAATGACGCCTGAAAGAAAAGTACATGCCCATAAGCTCTGAAATTAATGCAAATTTTGCATACTTCAATTAAATTTTCTATTTTGCCAAATTTATTGTTTTTTTCAAGTTTATAATTTTTCAGTGGGATAATGTTTATACATCTAATTAAGTACCAATACAAACTAATTTTAGGAAACAGGACTAGACACTATAACGAAACTTTTTTTTTAGAAACTATATGTATGTAATTTTGTATTTGCCACATACATAGTTGCTGATCTTACTAATTTTCTTTACTTACAATTAGTAATAATAGTATTCTTTAGTATTCAACAGGCAATACCCAATTACAAAATAATATATGTACAAATAACACTCTGTTTATCGAAGAGATAAAGTACAAAAAATGCGTAATCAATTAGTGATCACGTCTATATTCGTAGTAGAACTTTGATCATACACATAACCTAACTTTATTTGTTTGTTCTTTTTAACACCGGTTTGTCACGTGCATGAATCGTAATTTTCGCGTGAACTTTCCATCTGTACGGTAAACCAATAGATGTATTTTTATGGGGAATTTCATTTTAAGAGTCATGTACTTTGTATGGTTAAACCGTATTAATTGTTATGTTCAATGTATTCTATTACCACACAATTTATTTCTGTCATCTAATTATATCTTCTAGGTAAATTTTAATGGAGACTGGGGGGTTAATCAAATTAAGGTTAATTTAAACCCTTTCCACAATAATTTTCGTATTCTGCATACGTATTTCAACAACTAAGTTGTCATCATCAGCACATAATCACAGTGTTACATCTGGAAACACGGCAAAGCTCGCACAGAAACAAGTCCATGTCAAATTTTCGTATTCGGCATACGTATTTCGACAACTAGGTTGTCATCATCAGCACATAAGTAATCACAGTGTTACATCTGAAAACACGGCAAAGCCCGCACAGAAACAAGTCCGTGTCAGACCTTCACCGTCAAAAGCCAGCACACTGAGTATGTGTTTGGTTTTAGATACATAGAGTGCGTGTTTGACTTTCGACGGTGAAAGTCCGATGCGGACTTATTTTTGTGCGGATTTTGCCGTGGATCCAGGCGCAACACTGATTAATTATCAGACACGCATTATATCAAAAATATGTGAAGAGTAGAAAAATCAGCGTGTTTGGCTTTCGACGCTGTAAGTCTAATACGAACTTGCCGTGGTTCCAGGTGCGACACTGCAATTTATTATCTGCTGATGATGACAACTTAGTTGTTGAACTCTTATACAGAATACGAAAATTATTATGTAAAGGGGTTATATTAACTCTAATTTGACTAATTATATCTTCTGTCTGTATTTTTAACGGTGCTCTTTACTGAAAAGTAATTTAAATTTTAGTGTCTCGTCATTTTACTTTGACCGCTTTCTTTGATATGGTGGTATATGGATAAGCACGCAAAATCAATTGCGTATTTCTGAGAGACAACGTAGAAAATAACATTGAACACGATATTTTTTATACTCTTAATATGAACTGTACGTTACAAAATACTACTAGCATCTAATTTTACAGTCAGTCAGTAAATACTTAATCAAATACCAAAGAAGTGCAAACAATAAAAGTTGTTACTGATAATTTAAAACTCAGATCGTGGAGTTAAATAGCGTACACAAATCAAAATACAATGAGTAAACATAAATAATACAAATAGACATGAAAACTCAAAAAATTATGTAAACCTGCACTAATCTCACTAAATCTAATTTAATACGTGTTCATATTTATATTAACTCGTCCGACTAGTACTACAACAAACGATATATTAAAGGTCAATACGGTGTTATTTCTTTCACCTTTTTCTCTTTCGTAATAGCTTTTTTTGTTCCTGACAATTGAAAAGAAGCTTATATGTACATATACGAGGGAGCGTTTTTATATTCGCGGAATGGGGGACAAGGGGTGGAAATAAAAAAACCAAATTATTTTTCTTTTTCAATATATTCACCTGCAAGACGGATACATTTTTCACATCTTTCAATTAATTTATTTATACCCTCATAAAAAAATGATTTCTCTTTATCTGCAAAATACGCCGAAACTGCCTCCTTGACTTCATCATCGGCAGTAAATTTTTTACACCGCAGCTCTTTTTTCATTTTCGGAAACAGGTAATAATCACTCGGGGCCAGGTCTGGGCTGTAGGGTGGGTGATTCACAATTTCGAAGCCCACCTTATGCAGGGCAGCTAACGCAACGCGGCTCTTGTGGACGGGCGCGTTGTCGTGCAAAAGCAGAACACCTTTTGTCAATTTTCCCCGTCTTTTCTCTTTAATGGCTTCTTTTAGTCGCTCTAATATTGAAGCGTAATATTCTCCGGTTATAGAAACACCTTTATCTTTATAATAAATCAACAATATTCCATCCGAGTCCCAAAATACCGTTGCCATGAGTTTTCCAGCTGATTGTGACACTTTAAATTTCTTGGGAGGTGCTGTGCCCTTTTTATGCCACTGCATGGAGTCTTGTTTGGACTCAGGTTCATAATGATGAACCCAAGTTTCGTCTCCAGTAACAGTTCCACTCAATACACCATCCTTGTCTTCATTACAGAGGTCCAAAAATGCACGCGAACACTCTACGCGCTGTTGTTTTTGCGGCGGCGTGAGCATTCTCGGCACCCATCTTGCGCTGACCTTAGACATGCCGAGATAATCGTGTAGGATTTTAAAAATTGTTGTATCGGATACTCCAACCATTTCTGCGAGTTGTTTCTTCTTTAGTCGAGCATCTTCGAATACAATTTGTTCAACTTTTTGGATAAGTGTTGGCGTGGTCACCTCAATGCTCCTGCCCGGCCTCGGGTCGTCTTCAAGGGATTCCCTTTCTTGTTTAAATAAACTATGCCACTTGTACACCATGGTTTTTTCCTGGACAAGAGTCGCCGTAAACCAATGACATCTCATTCATTATTGTCGCGACTGATTTTCCTTGCCTGGTAAGGAACTTTATAACGGCACGATATTCGATTTTTTCCATATTTTACTTTTCACTCCTGATTATGTTACTTGGTTGACGATAGCTCAAAGACTAACTGTCTAATAACAATGAAACTTCGTATTTATACTAATCATGAGTCGCTGCACAGGCCACGCCCCCAATGCGCCTACTCACCCCTCTACAACCCGCTCATTCCGCGAATATACAAACGCTCCCTCGTATGTGTATATATAGATATTTACAACAGCTTTCTAAAAGCAAGTTCATGTGCCACAATTTAAGCAGAAGTTTGAATTATTCGGTCATTTAACTCCACGGTCCCGATCTCAATTGATAATAACAGATGAAAAATCTCTTGAAATAAACATATTAAAATTCGCACAAAACTTTTTTAAACTATTACTTATTCACTTCCGATGATTCAGTTACCAAATAAATTGACAATACTGCAAGATAAAATAATCCAAGCAAAACCAAATATACAAAAGTCGAAAGATACAATGCCTCACAAAGTTAGTTACTTAGCTAAATGGTTCTAGTTCTTAAACTATTTGTCGAAAATAGAACAAATTATAAAAGTGATACATAAAATTTAGATTGCGATTAGAAGGTTTAGAAATAGAATATTTAGTTAACTTATAATACCATTGTAATTACAAAAGGTAACATTTTGTCTAAATATTTCAAGAAATATTAATAAAGTTGTCGAAACCTTTGTCATATAGATTTACATAATATTGCTTTTGTTATTGCTAGAATATAATCAGATGGCATTTTATACATTAAAATCTAATACTAAATTTATTATAATTTAAGTGTATGTGAGCTATGGAAAATGAGCACCTTATCTCAGTCATTTACACCATGAAATTGATATGAAAACGCATTAATTTCTCTTAATTAGAAGACGTGTTTTATTGATTGACGTGACTTATGATCATGATTTTTATCAACGCTATTATTGCTATTGTTTGAAATGATTGTTGCTTCTAACTTGTTTCACAACTAAACTCTCACCAACATATATGTACATATGTACATATCTGTACTCGTTGTTCGCTTCGTGTTTTTTCGTGTTCCTGTTGTATTCATTTGCCTATGTGAAAAAATGTTCAAAAAGATTTTTATTCATCACATACCTACGTATAAATGCATTAAATAATTATTTGTAAATAATGTATAATATGTAAAATGTATAAAACACCCTAATAAAAATTTATTCCCCAAATACTATAAATGTAAATATGTTATTGCATGCATGTATATATGTATAATAAAAGAATATAAATTCTATAAATTTACTAAATATGTATAGATTTTAAGTTAATTTTTCCTTACATATTAATTATTAAGAAGTGAATGATAAAAATCATTTATTTCAAAGAAAGAAAAACATGTGATATTTAATTGTAGTTTTCCAAAATCAAAATTATTTTAAGTTCTTATTTTATGCAATTATTTTGTACTACGTACATTTCTTTTTCTTGAAAAAGACACATTACATTTTGAGTTCCTTCTATTGGTTGCATACAATTGGGGATGGTTCGTGTTGCAAGTGCTCTGTACGAGTTGGCATCGAGCGACGTAATTTTATTTATAGTTATATGGGGTAATTGTGTATTAGTTCATTTGGAGTAGCTACTAAAATGTGTATTGTTGGTTCAATCAGCCGTATACAAGTGCCAATTTTTTAAATTATGGTACCTATGTATTCAGGGTGCCTATTTTCTATCTTCGCGTATGGATATCTACGAGGGTAGTTTGACAAGTAGTGAGAATGGAAAAGAAAAACGTATTTTTGAAATACAAAATAATTTTTATTTTTCAATATATTCTCCTAAAAGAGCAATACATTTATTCCAACGGTGCTCCAATGCCCTTATGCATCTCTAAAATGCGATTCCGGAAGGCTTGCAAAATACTCATTTACGAAGATGATAGGCTCGTCGTTAGACGAAAATTTCTTTCCACCTAGTGCCGTTTTCAATTTTGGAAGAAGGTGGAAGTCGGAAGGGGCTAGATCCGGCGACAATAATATGCGTAATAATATTATGGACTTTTATAATCATTTCCTTAGAAGTCACGATTTTGGGTGCTCCAGAGCGCGCTTGATCAACACAGCTTGTTCTACCAGGTTTAAATTCATTTACCCTTCTACTTATTGTGGCGGATAATAGAGCAGTTTCACCTAATGTTTCCCGTAATTCATCTTTTATTTCGGTACCTTTCATACCCTTAATTACGAAGTATTTAATCACCGCACGATACTCTGCTTTTTCCATTTTAACAAAACGACGTGTTGCTTCTTCTTCGATCAGCTGTCAAAAATAAACTAATCAACCGATTTATCTAAATATCGGAATGTAAACATAAATAACCAACCTAAATTACAGTGTATTTGTTTTACCAGTTAGAGCGTGTCATTCTCACTACTTGTCCTCGTATCTTAGTATTGAAGGTATGGAGAGAGTCAAATTAGCAAAGTTGTTTGGAAATTCGTGGAGTATTTGATAACATTTTCAGAATTGTTACTTATCGCTAACTTTTTGAGATATTAAAAAAATAGAAAATCGGCATAATTTTAAATTTTACATGTCCTCGCAACCAGTGAAGATAGAATTTAATAATTTGAATTAAAAACTCATAGCACGCTTATTTTGGATATAGCACTAATTCTTTTTTTAAATGGCAATCATAGTTAGCTGTGGCTTCATTAGAATATTCATTTTCTTCTAATTTCATAAATGTGAGGTTTGGTTTGATTATTTTTTTTAGATCTGCTTATTATAACGGAAATAATTCAATTACTAATTGGAAAAATAATGCGTAAGTAATAAGTGGGCTTTGGTTAATGAACTCTAAAATTAAGCAACTGCAGTTGTCGAATAAATTTAATTTCTATCAGATAAAAATCAACGTATATGGAAAGGAGACAGCTAGATCGGAAGGCTATTCTCCGAGTTAGAAAATAGCTTGGAATAGTATGGTATGTTTACAAAACTACATCAATTAAAAAAGAATTCAAACTGGAAGATGAGTAAAGGGTTTTAGTTTATGTAAAATATAAACTCACTACGTCTACTCGTGAAATTGTGAGAGAATGTGCTGCTTCCACAGAAAAAGACTGTTATTTGCTCGATTGTTTTTAGGAGAAACTAACAATAATATTTCCTATTATTTTGGTGCTGAAAAATTAAAAAAAAAGAAAGGTAAATGACTACAAACGATAATGAAACTGAATGCCATGTTTATTGAGAGTAATAAAGATAAATTACTACAAACAGTAATGGAACTGCAAAATGAAAAAAAAGTTTTTGTAAGGAAAATAAGAAAAGTTACAAATGAGCACATAGGGTTTAAAGTTGTTTTAGCAAATGCTCAAAATGACAAATATTATTCCTTTTGCACATTAGCACAGTGTTTAGTTCTTTCAGCAAATACCCAAAATGATGACCGAGAAAGAAGACTAATATTTGCTTGATGGTTTTTATGAAAAACAAGCAATAATCCCCATTATTTTGATGCTGAAAAATTTAAGAAAAAAGAAAGATAAATGATCACACATGATAATGCAACTGAATGCCATATTTATCGAGAGTAAAAAAGGTAAATTACTTCAAACAGTAATGAAACTATAAAATAGAATACAAAATAAAAAATGTTTTGTAAAGAAGATAAGAAAAGTTATAAATTAGCACACAGTGTTTAAATTTGTTTCAGCAAATGCTCAAAATTTCAAACTTTCTCACTATTTCGGAATAAACCTTTCACAGAGTCTGAGGACGGATACTTCTTATGGCTATTGTAATATTAATGTAATATTGTATTATGGGGTGCCATAAAGAACAAAGTATCTAGAAACAAATCCAAAACGTTGAGGAACTAAAATTGAGTATGACAACAACCATAAGAAGCATCTGCCCTCGGACTCTGAAGTTTGTTCTGAAATAGAGAGAAAGTGTGAAATGTGCAAAAGGAATAATATTTGTCATTTTAAGCATTTGCTAAAACAACTTTAAACCCTGTGTGTTCATTTGTAACTTTATTATTTTCCTTATAAAATATTTTTTTTTAATTTAACAGTTTCAATACTGTTTATAGTAATTTATCTTTTTTACTTTTAATAATTATCATTTACGGTCATTTATCATTTTTTTTTAATTTTTCGGTACCAAAATAGTTTTTCAAAGCCTACATGCACATTATTTTCTCAATTTTCCTTAATTGATAACAGTAATTGAATTATTTCTGTTGCAATAAGAAATCTGAAAAAGATAACCAAACCGTACGACTATAAAAGTAGAAAATAATAAGCATTTTAATGATGTCACAGCCAGCTATAATTGCCATCAAAAAAAAAAATTTTGTGTTTGAATTTTCAAAACTAAGTGTGCTGGAATTTTTAATTGAGGTCATTAAATTCTATGCAAAAATATCTATCATATGCCATTTTTAGTTTTGTTTTATCTTCAGTGGTTACAAAGATATACATATAAGGCTGAAAATTTTGGCCATTTTTTTCAATGTTTCAAAAATTGAATAAATGACAAATCGAATACTTCTTGAATTGAATTTTTCTAATTTAACTGACTCTGTATCTTCAATACTAAGGAAGCTATCCACATTCAGAGATAGAATATGTGACCAGGTATATTTAACAATTTGGGTATATCTTGTAATCTATGTTTTCATTTACTGAGCATTTCTGCTCACCTATGTACGGTCGGTTGAACCAGAGGTACCCACCTTTAAAACTACTGGAGTAAACTAATACACGATTGTGCGCCATCGTTATAAGTAAAAAATCAACTCGTCTGACGCCAGTCGAACCTGTCCATCTCTACATATAATTGATAATGATGGGTGAATTTGGAAAGGCGAAAAATTCAAAAATATCTACCTATCCTACTCATGTTTATCGGCTGATAAGTAAAAAGGTGCGGGCTAGGGAAGAAGTTTGCAATAAGCTCAAAGCGGCAGCTTGACCGCACTTAAAAAAATTGATTTAAAATTTCGCTTATTTTTTTAAGTACAAATTTAAATAAAAATGAAATTTTGTCGAGGGATATTTGCCAGTATAGATGTATGTATTTAATAAGTTATTTCATTTTCCTAATTTAGCTTTAATGTATTTTTAATATGTACATATATAGTTATTTAATAATTTTTATATTGTGTAAACATATTACTGACGAATATTAATAATAAAATATCGTAAAATTAACTGCAACAATTAACAAATAATTTCATAATATTCTTTAAATGTTTTTTTTTTGAAACAAAACCTTTGCTGTTGTTTGATTCAACATCGACTATTAATATCAAATTTTTAATTAAAAGAAAATTTAATTCTTAATTTGAGTTAAATTATAACTAAAATTGACAATGTCCAATATATAATAAAAAAAGCAGAATGAAATTGAAAACTTTTAAAACAACATATAGAATGGTCATAGGATAATCAACAGTTACTATTATAAAAATCCTTACCACAAATAATACATGTATTTAGATTCAAAAATAATACATATGTAGAAAATATACAATAGCTAATACGACATAAGTTAGTTTTAGACTAAAAATTTAGACACTATTCAAGGCGTCTTAGGTAATTTTAATGGAGCCTGTGGTTGATTAACTTAATCACTTAAGGTTGACATATAACCCCTTTCCACATTAATTTTCGTATTCTGTATACGTATTTCGGCAACTAAGTTGTCATCATCAGCAATGTGCGTTTTGGCTTTCGACGGTACAGATCGTGTACGAAATTTTTGTCGTGCAGGCTTTCGCCATAGTTTTCCAGATGCGACATTTTTATCTGCTGATGATGACAACTTAGTTGTCGAAATACGTATACAGAATACGAAAATTAATGGGGAATGCGTTTATACATGAACCTTGAGTGATCAAGGCTTTTAATTACAGGATGAAACAACAAAACGTAAAGTTTTCAAAACGACCTAATTTTGGACTTAAGTGTAATTCAAATAATATTTCGCGTTTGCATTCAATCGATTAAATTTTAAAGAACACAGTTTTATTAATCAATTATATCACCATTCTTCTCCACAATTCCTTTCCAATAATTTACAAGTTTATTGATTCCATTCTTTAAGAAAGAACTTAGATTTCCTCGAAAAAAGTTTGTGAGATAGTTTTCGACAGCTTGCTTGAATTCAGATTATTGCATTTCAAACTATTCTACAACGACCGGAACAGATGAAAATCTGAAGGCGCATGTCTGGAGAATATAACGGATGCTATAGAAATTCATGTAGCAACTTCTGCAGCACTTACAGTATTGGGGAACATGTGATGGAAGATGATATCTCTTTCGATAGCCAAGACCGAACGTTTTTTTCGAATAGCTGCATTTGGTCTTAAATTGCTTACAATAACAAACTTACCAAACACACAGCAACATAGCACATAGATGAATGTATGTATGTGTATCGCTTGAAAGAGTTTAAATCCTATTTTAAAATATGTTGTCGGTATCATAACATTCTGGAAGAGTAAAATATGTTCGTCTATAATAAGTCATTTTAAATATTGCTACATTTCACATAGCATAAGTGTGAAATGTACTTCACGCTGACATCTTGCAATCATTCTTTTTAATAGTAATTAATTAATAAACATTTCATTGGAGAGGATTGTGTTTTCTGTAATATAGTAAAGTACAAACATTTAAATTTTACAAATTTCTTGAATGTCGTGTAAAAATTAATTATAGAACCGTTTGGTTTTAATATTTTAGTAGTTACCTGAATCTATAAGCTAATGGCTTTAGCGTTTTCCGTAAATAACTTGGAGTAAATTTTTCATATTTAATTCGGAAGTCGTAAATTGAGATATTTTGGTTAAACAAATCAGTAGTTTTTATAAATTTACTCGTAATATTTGATGTTTTAATAATGTTGAAAGAAATATTTCCTGTATCGGTCTCGTCATGTTTCTCATCACCGATGTAAACATGATATTCTCTGCTACTGGCGGGTGAACCAAAATTCGCACATTGCACTTTCTCTATTCTATTCAAATTCGCCGGTCATTCGATTTTGGTGTTAAAATAAACAAGTTATGATACTTATTTACAATAAGTATTAGAGTATTGTATGAAAAAATGACGAACATAAAAGAGTGTCAATTAATATGTTGTCAAAATTATATATATATACATATATATACAATCCAGTGCCCTTCTACATTTCGGTGTAGGGTAAATGCTCACTTCCACTCGCTCTGAGGTCCATTATCACTCTCACTTCTCACTAGGTTCAGTTCTTACTTCACCTACGTTCAGTTTGATTGTCACTTTCTCATCTCACTGTGCTTGTTTGCCCATATGCACGAACTCTGTCCATTTCCTTTCGTCTCGCGCCAATATCTTGGCCTCTTGCAAGTTTTTGTCTTTCTTCCTTAGTATTTCCTCCATTGTCTCGTCCCAGCTCCTCCTTGGTCTTCTGCTCTGCCTCTTTATATTTGCCTTTGCTTGCCATATCATTTTTGTTTGTCTGTTAGGTCCCATTCTGATTAAATGACCAAACCATCTCATTTGTTGTTTTTCTATTGAGCTCTTTATTGATTCAACTTCCAATATTTCTCTTATTACCTCATTTCTCATTTGGTCTCTTCTTGTGACTCCCACCATCCCTCTCAGGAACTTCATTTCCGTTGCTTGTATTTTCGGCTCTTGTTTCTTTGTGAGGGTCCAGCTTTCACATTCAAAAGTCAATATGAGTTTAAAGATCGTTTTGAATACCGTTAGTTTCGTGTTTTTGTCTATTTCTTTTTTCCTGATAACTGCTTTATTCAGCGCATAGTGCACTTTGTTTGCTCCTTCAATTCTATTGTTTATTTCTGCTTCATTTTTCCCATCTTTTTGTATGGTAACTCCTAGATATTTGTAGCTATCCGTTTGCTCAATTTCTTTGCCATAGATCCGCATGCTGGTTTGCGTCTTGTTCTTTCCGAGTACCATAATTTTGGTCTTTTCTGTATTTATCTTTAGGATGCGTTTATTGAGCGCTCTGCTCCATATTACTAGGCTTTCTTGTAGTGCATTATTATTCCAGCCGAATATCATATCATCCGCAAACGCGCACTCTGGTATGTAAACTGGCTCCAAATATCTATACCCCACGTTATCAAAATTATATTAAAAATAAATGAAAAGTACCTTCAACGGTGAATTTGATTGAAACTAACAGGATTTGGGGTAAAATTACATCATACTCGAAGGATAGCAATTAATCTCAAAAAAATTTTTTCTCTGTAATTTGCTAAACCTTTCGCACTTTGTCCTTTATGAGAACAAATGTGCGAAAAGTAGGTAACTGGTTTTTAACAGCAGCATAGATTTATTGTAATATTTTTGTTTTTAGAACACATGCTTATGTATGTGCAACACAGTCGGTTCTTACTATGTCAAGGATTTTTGTTAACATAAAATGTAAAGCAACTGAACGTACGTTTCAATTAAATATACAAGAATTCAATCGAAAATGAAGAGACTAAATAAATTTTTATAAGCAAAATTTTTATAAATTAATTATAAATTTGTATTAAATTTACTATAATTACTATAGTTTCAACAAGAACAACGATACAGAATATATTTTTAGAAACAAGAAACCAGAAATTAGTATTCGTCAGTACATTTTACCAATCAAATTTTGTAAAATGTTAAAATTTCTTAGTGTAAAGTAGTTATTTCAATACATATTATTCTGTAATACTTTCTACAATAAGTATTTAATAGATCTTATTTATAATTGTTCTCTTATGTGTTTGTTTTGTTTCAAAACCAGAGCGGAATACACACTTAATTGAAATAATTACTTCTTTTTTCTGCATAAAATAAGTTTAGTTAATAAGGAATTGTGATATTAATGTTAGCCGTGATTTATTTAATAAAATCAACCTAGTCTTAAATATGTACAAAGAATAACACGAAAGTGCGAGTGTCTCTAGTCAAAAATGTAGAAATAACCACTAAACACGCATGGGCGCTTCAACAAGTGCTATCTTGATGATCTCTTTGTGGTTATGTAGTTGAATAAGTTCAGATTTAAACGATTACTTTATTGTATATAAAATCGTAAAAAACTACTATCTTATTTATTTTCTTAGATTTTAACAATGATTATTTTTATTGTAATTAATATTATGTAATTATCTACTGCATTTCATTAAATAAATGATTTTCAATGATACATATTTTGTTGTTTCTTTCCGAAGACCCTACTCCCTATAAAATAAAATATGAGCTATTGGTATCTTCAAGGAGCTTAAAAAGATTTGAATTTATAATTTATTATAACAGAAAATGAAAAATATACGTAGTAAACTGAAGTATGTAAATAGAAGGGATGTTCACATTTACCCAGGATTATATCTTTAAAAAATGTTACTTATTCTTAAACTGTTTTGCAATTGAGATGGTAATTCTTTTCCGTCTGTTGCTTCTTGTTTTGCTGGAATCCAGTTTAGTATTTTCTCTACAATTTTACCGTTCAACTTCTTTCATAGCCTTGCCTTTACTTTTTCTCGCATTTATCATAATTTTGTTTCCTCCTTATAATTTTTATCACTCTCTCTTTGTCTATCTATAGACTTCGAGGTGTGGCAATTAAATAACGAGACTAATGTAAAAAATATTATTTATTGCAGATAAACTTATATTTAACTTTTATCCCCTTCAACATATTCTCCTCCTCTATCTATACAAATACACTGCTGTATACATGTCTTCCAATGTTCAAAATAATGCTGTAGTTCATCAGTTGTCGCCTCTTCAAAAACTCTGCCGTTTTTGCTTTTACATTAACTACTTAAGGTTGATTTATAACCACATTCCACATTATTTTTCGTATTCTGTATATACGTATTTCAACAACTAAGTTGTCATCATCAGCAGATAATTAATTGTCGTACCTGGAAAACTACGGCAAAATTAATGTGGAAAGAGGTTATATATCAACCCCTTTAATGCACTTTTCACTTTTAGGAACAGAGAAGTCACATGGTGTGAGATCTGGTGAATATAGAGTGTGATCGAGGACAGCAATGCGCTTGTCCGCTAAAAACTGCTTCACAGAGGGCATTGTATGCTGGTGCGTTGTCCTGATTCATAAATCCGGTCCTTACTCTTTCCCTCATCATGATTCGGACTTCTTTGTAGTATTTCTGATTAACGGTTTGACCCTCAGGCACCCAGTCAGTCATGATAACACCCTTGATATCGAAAAAAATAATCAGCGTTATAAGAAAAGAATATAACAAAACTGAAATCTTACTTGCGGTTTTTAATCAGAATATACAATCAATGTCAAATAAAATAGATACCCTAGAACGTATTGTTATGAAAACAATTTCTAAAATAAACACAAAAGTTCAGCCACAGTGCTGGCGAAACAATTGTTACACTATTCCAATAAAAGAACACAACGCAATCATTGTCTCCATTTATAGGCTCCCGAGAGGAAATGTCAACGTTTTTATCAAGCAGTTAAGTGAACTTATTGACATGTTTGGAAACTATGAGACAATAGCAACCATTCTTATAGCAGGAGACTTTAATGTGGATTTTAATGAAAATAACAGTACTACAAACTGATATATTTAATTCATATTTACATAAAATATTTGATGAAACTCCATCTGCAACAATTGCCTCTGGTTCATGCATCGACAATATATTCACCAACATTAATAATGAAAATTGTGTTGAAGAGACAATTGAGTTCCACATTCCTGACTATAGGGGCCAAATACTAAGGTTTAGGATAAATGTAGAACATAGAAAAGAAAAAATTGGTTACAATTTATTATTCCAGTCAAAATGTTACATTATTTAAGCAAACAAGTAATAATAGCATATACTTACCAAAAGTAAAACTGAGTGCCAGGAATAATTTTAATCGCTTTCATAATATTCTTACATTGGCCTTCGAGCTTTGTTTCCCTTTAAAACCAATCACAAACTCAAAACAAATGAAAGACTACCATGCATCGCAAAACCACAAAAGATGATGCGTTATATAGCATTTACAGGAGTCAGAAGAAATTATATAAGGATACAGTACAAGCAATCAAGATAGAGTTAAATACTATTTCTATAGAAAATAATACCATTAAAATAGTAGAATCATGGAAATTGATAAAGAACGAGCTATAATCATACAATCATGGGAACAAGATTGAAAATTCAAACCTTACAGCAAATTCCTTGAACGAATTTTTTTATCAAATAGGAGTGGAAATACCAATAATATTATCAGTCCCACGTCTCTATCGATTTTGCATCATCCTAGATGAAAAATAAACGAAGTCAAGACTTGCACAACATGAATATAGGCATTATCAAATTTATCAATAATAAGCTATGTCAACCATTGTTGAGGATAATGAATTCCTATACTGAGGAGGAGTACTTTCCTGAACAATTAAAAGTGGCGAGAATGATTCCTGTGTACAAGAATGGTGACGTTAATGACCATATATATTATAGACCTATAAGTGTGCTACCAATAATAAAAAATTTTTGAACGCGTGATTGCGGTAAAACTAATAGAATACCTGGAAAATAAAAATCTCACGAAGCAGCAACATGGGTATCGAAAAAATAAAACAATGATTGCGTTGGTGGAGGTTTTTAAATTCATTAACGAAGCGTTAGATGATAGAAAAAAAGGTGAGAAGACCTCAGTAACGCCTTTGACTCAGTGAACCGCAAAATTTTACTGCAGAAGCTAGAGTATAGTGGAGTGAGAGGTCACCCATTAGAATTAATAATATCTTACCTCTCAGACAGAACGCAATGGAGAGAAACGAGATCCACAATAAGAACCACAGAATTTGGGGTACCATAGGGTTCGATCTTGGGGCTACTGCTGTTTATAATCTTCATAAATGACATATGTATCTAGCTACCTGAATGTAGCACAAATATGCTTCTACACAGA
The DNA here is from genome assembly GCA_031893035.1 of Dermolepida albohirtum. Lineage (NCBI taxonomy): Eukaryota > Metazoa > Arthropoda > Insecta > Coleoptera > Scarabaeidae > Dermolepida > Dermolepida albohirtum. Next base: position 96,580 of record JAVIWB010001650.1, read on the forward strand.
TGACACTATCATCTTAGTGAAAGATGAATGCGAAGAAAACTTGCTATATTTTATCACATATAAATAGAAATTTTCACGAAATACTTGATAAAATATCAACGTTGTGAACTATAGAATTTCGGCGTAAACAATATTCTGAAGTAACTCTTTTTATTTGCGAAAGAGTGTGTAACATATGCACTAATGGTATTAAAAATTTTGCTTTTGTAATTCGAAATTTACACTTGATATTTTGTCATAATTTACAACAATATAATTAAAAATTCCAAGTGGATATTTCAATAAGTAAGTGATCATCCTCAATATGGATTAAAAACTTTCTTATAATAGAAAGAATCTAGGGTTTCAAGTAATAATTAAAAAAAACATATTAGCAATCAACGTCATCTTTCAAACATTATGAAGACTATATCAACTTCCTCAAATCCACTATATTCAGTTCGGTTGTGACATCTATACTACAATATTCAAACACATACTCGTTGGTATAATAGAAAACAATCAAACCAAAAACTGAAGCAAATAAGAATATTTTAAAACTTCGTTCTATACTGTACTTCAACGAGACCATCAGCCCAAATTTGAACCTACCAAATTCGTGAAAATTTGAATTGAAGAGTAAGTAAATCACTAATATATAACTCACATATTAAAATTCTTGCCTTTGTGTATGTAGATAAGATATTTGTTTAGAAAACACGTGTAATTTTATTTATTAGATTGAAAAAGTGCAAATAGTATGTCATTATAGGTACGACTGTGATTTTTGCCTTGTTATCAACTAACAAAAATTAACTGTCATTTGGGTCTGTTCATAAATTTTTCTCTCTTTTTGAAATACATTTAGTGTAATTAAATTTAAATATAAATGTAGGTTGTTTCATTGTTAAGAATACACACAAACTACACTGTTTAAAACTATTAACAGTATAAAAGCAGCATTTCTAATGAAAGAAAGCTAAAGAAATATTCAATTTTACTGAAGCTCTGTTGTAATAATCCTCACAAAAAAAAAGATGACGAATGTGTATGATCTCTACGAACATTTAAAAACGTTTGACAACTTAATGACATGCGTGGAGTTGGCATTTCGAACATTTCTTGGGAAATCATCCTATTCTTTCCTGACAATTCGTAATAGCTGAAGCGTTTGACGTTCTTGGTGGCATATTTCGTGCAGCAAGAGTCTCAACAACAGCCTAAGCATGTTCTATTACTATCTAGAGAAATGGCTAGCCACCCCGTTACCTTTACACTTACTTCATCAATCTAATTGTTCATGACGTTTACTCGAGAGGAGCAAGCATTATCGTCCATTAAAATGAATTGTAATGCACACAGAAGAACAATGGGTTGTAGAATCTCCTCCAGATATCTCTGGGTACCATTGTGCTACTGTCCTGATACCCATACCTTTACCGGACAAATTGTTCATTATTAAATGTGTCAGGTTTACGTCAAATCAGAATACGTCTCTTATCTGGCCGCAACGTAAATATTGATTCACACACAAATACTCGCCTCCAAATGCTATGCCCTTTACCAACATGCTACGGGTTTTTTATATTTGCAGTAAGAAGCATGCAAAAGCAACGATCTTCGATTTATTTCAATTTAGATGTGCAAATGATTTTAGATCTTTGCGTTGATAGAAACCGTCTAGTGCCAGTTGCAAACTCACACGAATCTGGGTTGCATTGAGAGTGCCAGTTCTACGTACGTATTACGACAGGTATCGATCATTTTTTGGTGCTGTTGATGGTCGACTAAACTTTTTCCTTCGTCGAACACCTTCAGTTTCCCAAAATGGAGTCCAAAGTTTAGAAATTAGGTTTTGGCTCACTTTAAACACTTGATTTTTTCACTTTTCAATTGATCTATGCCCATCCAAGCCTCTTATCATTGACAAATCGTGACGTTTCTATTTCGGATGACAGAGCAGAACTTTCGTTTACTGATCGAGGAGCGTGTGGGTCGCTTTTATATACTTTAGTGACAATCGTTTTAGCGCATGTATAAACATGTTAAGATACGTCTGTTTTCGTTTTTAAAAAGATTGTGACTAGCATACAGAAATATATATTTGCAGTGTTATATTAACCAGCACTACTTTTTATTATCATTTACACAGAATATCCATTAATTGTGTTGAACAGTATATACAACATATACTCCAATATAGTCCAAATTTTCGAAAAAATATATCTTCGGTAGTTGCATGAAGAATAAAGAAGGAATAGTCATAAGTATTAAACACAACGATTGTGTTTATGGGCAAATTATTTGTCGATTTTAATAAGTTACTATTTTCGTTCTCAAAAAAGAATATTTTATTATTTTTAAAAAGGTAGTAGTTTAAATAGTATATGGAAGATAACACTGGATAACAATGTCTTTTTATTATGCATGTTTCAATTTTTTTTTTCATAACTCGGACAGATACTTAGAGAGATAGAGAATAGAATTCACTGTGGTACGAAAGTCTTTTTAAAGGGGAGGAATAGCAAGGGATGCATATTGAACCAATAGGTCCATACTATCTTCTTCTAGGCTTTCGGACCGGAACCGCGTCACTTGTGTAACTGCCGACGTTTATACCCACTCGTATGGCACATCTTCAGGGTTCAACTACTGCTCCTGTTTGTTGCACTGAAACAATAGATGTTTCTAGTAAATTCGTAAAAATGAATTTACACACATTTCATTGTTTATTGATCTTAAATATTTGTAAAATAATGTTGGTCGGCATTTAGCAAATATCACTTGCAGCTACAATTTTATATTTTCAAGAGAGTTTTTTTATGTACCAATAATTTGAACGTTAAAAGAATCATTCAAATGTTAAAAACACCCTGTTTACTATGCGTTTCAAGGAATTCACCTCTCATCAGGTAAATTTGTGGTATTAACGAATGATTTTTATGGGCTTATCACACCATTTCGATACAAAAAAACTAAAAAAAAAAACCTCGGTCTTTCGTTCAAACATATGAATGTACGAACGAAAGAACAAGGACGTGTCATCTCGCTAAAATAGGCAACAAAGTTACCATTGCGTAAATAGATGGAACACTTTAAAATCTTAATTTTTACCACTAATTTGTCTGCATAATGTAGAATACACCCGTAACAATATTCTAGGTACGGTAACCTAGAATATATATAAAATATATCTTATATATTTTTAAAGAAGCAGTTGTATATTCCATAACCCTATACTTTTGTATAGACTAGTCTATAACTAGTATGTATGTATATATATATATATATATATATATATATATATATATTCGATGCAGCGTATAATACGTGTTCATTTCATTCAGCACCCAGGGGATTCCCCTTTTCATAAATTTTCGTATTATTTTAGTGAATTCTTCTGTATAAGTGTCTATAGAGTTTTTGGTCAATTTAATGGCAAATTTTTAGTCAAAGCTCTGGTACTGTGTTTAAACTGAAACTAATTTGCGTCACGTTTTTCTTGTGTGTCGGACAGCTAATTTTAATAGTGAATATCAGTGAACACAGACTATTGTTTACTCTACTATTTTCTCTTGGAAACCAGAGTAATGGACAGTACTAATAAAAAGTAAATATATTTGCATATATTAAGAGTAATAATACTTTATAAATAAGTAATACTTGTTCAAGCTAGTTGTGCTGCAGCATATACGACATTAGAAGAAATTAGTGAAAAATAAGAAAGGTTAAAACGGAAAGAAGGGTTTAGATCCTTGAATGTTACGAAAGCGTAGACATTGAGCAAATTTACTAGTGGAAATAAGAAATAATTAATCACTTACATACATAGTATTCTCAGTTTCAGAAATACATATTAAGCGTTGTATGTTATTTTACAGACGCATCTTTTCAGTTCACCGGTGTATACATGCATAATCTTTCAAAATAGTTTCTGCTTTAGAATCTGAGCGATTATCTTGTATTATTTCTTATTACTATTACACACAACTTATATGAAGACATTTTTCATAGTTCAGCATAGAGAGTAGTAAGTTGCACTTAATAACTATTTATTAACATTTTAGCGTTAAAACCTTATCAGCCTAAATCATGTCCGCCATTGACGACTTTAGACCGCATAATCTACGGTGATATTATGATGTAGGATGTATTTCTTAAATTGAGACTACTATACATATAATAGTATTTCAAATATGTGTATTATGTATCAATCTGTTAGTCTTGTAAACAAAATATTTTTATTTGTATATATATATATATATATATATATATATATATATAGATAAAATTAAATATAAAACATTTAAAATACATAAATAACGGAATATGGATGATAAAATTAACAAGTAATTTAGAATATATACAGTGTAGTCCATATAAAATATCGCATGAAATTTTTTAAAATTCGAAATTGTATCGAAAAGGACATGTTATTTAAGCAAATGTGTATATACAACAATAATAAAAGTAACATAAAAAAACAGTTTATTTTTTAGATAATTCTTAAACTATTAACGTTTTATGGAAGGCTTTTCAAGTCTACTTGATCAAAATTTTTAACACTTCCCAGTTTCAGAATGAACATGTCCTTATTAACATATTTTTACACAAATTATTCATCTTATATTAATTACTTTATTATTATTGTTTTGTATTATATAGTTCGTATAGTGTCTAAAATATATTTTGCCAATTCTCAAGAATTTCTTGGTTACGGTGATAGTATTTTTCATAAGTTGTAGTATTAATAAATATAGAATTTTGTGGAAGAATTAAATGTGAAAGAAATTTGTTTTTTAGTTCTCTTCGTCTTTTAAATACTATTGCGTATTTAGTAAAATGCATACGTTTTATTAAATATCTGAAGCGAAATACGAATATTAAAGTAAAGACAGGCAATGCAAAATACAATTTCATCATTTTCTAAAAGTTTATATTTTGCGAGAAATGAAAACTAACACAGATTGAATCTATGTGAGCCTATGGATACTGGTTTCTCATATATGGGTAACATCTTTTTTTCAGCAGAGATAGTATGAATAGTCCATAAAATTTCATTTGTTTTAAAATACTGTTAATTGAAAATTTTATAACATTTATTACAAATAAATAAAATAATGGAAAATGTAATATTCCAAACTAATTTGTTACAACGATAAGGCTTATTTTCATTTCAACACGGTGAATAAGTGAAATTGTAGAATTTGGAGAAGTGAAAGGCGAAAAACCATCCATAAACAATTTTACCAAGTAAAATATACAGTAAAGTACTGGCTTCAAGTCCCATCAGTTTTTATTTATGTGAATATTAAAATTTATAGTTTTTACATCGTCCAACATGCTGAAAAGTATTTATTGATAAAATAATTTCAAAGTGGTCAAAAATTTAATAATATCCTCTACATTACTAGATCTGATACATACTAAGTTTTTTTCCTACTGGGATTATCCGAAAAAGAAAGTAAATGTCGACAAGTTTCGAACACCTCAGTGGATAAAAAAATTACATAATTTCAAAGTGATAAGAAATTTAAAATCCTTTGCATTTATTAGAACTGATTCCTACTGATTTTTATTCTAATATGATTATCTATAATGGGGAGTAAAAGTTGATAGTTTTCGAAATCCCTAGCAGATATAAAAACTACATAAGAGCAAAATTGAATTGCCCTGACAGTATTCAATTTTGATACATGCAATACATACTAGAAAATGCAAGATTAAATTCTATTATTTCTGTAGAAAACAAATCTAAACCACAACTTTTAACACACTGTGAATTTCAAATTAATAATGATCATGAAATCACATAATTTAAGCAATAAAAATATATTAACTAATAAAATAAAAATTACACTAAATAATTAAATTAAAATAATATAAAATTTTGATAGTATAAAATGCCGAATTTTGTCTTCACTTTTTACATAACATTTTACCCCTATTATGGGAAAATATTCCTCTAATTAATAGAATTAACCATTGGCTTATTACACGATTTTGCTGGAAGTATGAAATTTTTTAAATGCAATGTACAACAACGATCTCCAGATATGAACCCAGTTGACTGCTGAATATTTTACTATTAATGATTTATTCAAAAGCCTTAATAATCTACATGAGCTGCATTAGTGAATAGAAAATGAATGCCAAACAATTCAACAAAATATAGGAATATTCGGAAGAATAGGGGCTTCTTTTCGATGAAAATGTAAAGCTTGTATGCAAATGCCAGGTGGGCATATATAACATTTTGTAAGTGTTTTTCGATGTGTGTTTTAGATAATAACATATTCAATGTTAGTTTGGTTCATAATAATGAAAGAAGATATAAACACTTTAAACACTTAATTTATGAAGAAATAAGTAAGAATTGCTTGTTTCTTATGATGAGTACTTGTGGATATATTATCCACATATATGTGGATAAAATATCCAATTTTTTTAAAAACACCTTGTACAATTTAGTTGATCTCTTTTTATATTAATGAATAATGAATAACTTATGAGAAACATAGAAATAATACTTCGTGACTTTTCTTATAAACCAATAAGTCCTTCTGGGTTAGGATATCGTTTTCGTCACTGCTGCTTGTCTTGCCGACGTTTCGTCATATTTGGCAAGGGACATAATCATAGTTGCAGTTGTTTTTATGGTTTGGGAGATCAAAATAGTCATCAGTCTTAAAATGTCCTCTACAAAAGCGGACGAAACCTCAGTAAATTTAGCAGCAGTACCAAAGACACGATTCCAGTTAGGAAGCCTGGTTGAAACTACGGACGACTCCTAAAGTCTACATAGTCGAATGTTTAAAAGTAATTTGAAGATAAAGATACACAATTTGATAGTTCTTCATCTCATATATACAGGCTAATTTGTTAGATTGTTGTACTTTTTCATCCCATCTTTACATTTTTTTGATGACATCATCCACGGAGAATTTAACTTCTGGCGATGTTAGAGGTTTTACTAATGATGTATGTAAAATGTACTTCAAAAATTAAGTGCATATTTTGGTGTTAAATTGATCTATAAATTTTATTCTTTTGTGTCTGAATTTTTTGACCAGTATGGGATAATAAAATACTTACTTTATATTAACGAAGTTTGCAATAAAATATGCATATTTTTTTTTATATATAATAGTTTCTATAAATATATTAATATTTATGATTACATAAATGTTCTTTCCTCTTGAGCATTGCAAATTTACAACAAAGCAAACATTGTTAAATTGACAAAATTATGCTGTGTTTTTGTGTGTTTATTTATGTATAAAACTGACTTAAAACACGGTATAATTTTGTTAATTTAAAAATACTCAACAGGAAAAAATACATGCACTCATAAATAATATATTTTTAAAAACCATTATATAAAAAAAATCCATCAAATAAAAATATGTATATATAAAATCGCTATATTGCTTGTTAAAAGAAAAAAATAAATAACTTGAAAAAGGGGGACTCCCCGAAACGTCGTTAATATAAACTAAGTGTTTTATTATCCCATATTGGTCAATAAATCCAAACACAAAAGAATAAAATTCATAGTTAGAATAAAATGACCAAGATATTAAAAAAGAAAAGAATACGTTACATTTATCTTCTCTCAAACTTAAAACATTTCATGATTCGCATTAATATATTAACGTCAGTTATTAAAATTTTAAAAAATTATGTATGTCCTGCGATATTTTAGATGGTATATACTATAAATTAAAAACTAATAAATACAATATACAATAAAATATTTTTTTATAATTTCCCTAAAAGAGATCTATCTTGCAAAATCACAGGAAGTAGTTTTTTATCTTTCAGTACAGCAGTAACTTCGTCCTGGTCCCATTCTAAATGCACCTTGTTTAACCTAGGTTCCTTCTTACGTGACACTCTTATAATACCTCTGGTCTCTATAAGCGAACACAATCCCACGAATTCCGCTTGGTCAACAGCTAATATATTCTGTTTCGAACATACTTTTTTGTACACGTCATGTAGTTTACCAACAGTAATATCCTTGTTCTTTGCATGTTTCAGCATCAACAGCAAACCACACAAAATAATTTTTTGTTGCAGCGGTAACGAATCCTCTTCTTCATTGTTTAACTGATCGCTTGTACCATATATATTATTTAATACATTGACGACTTGTGTAAGTTCTACAGATTTATCCTCCAACGGTCTTATACCGTCCATATCTACGTCGATGTTCTCCAAACATCTTAATACATCATATTTTTTATTTTGTTCAACCAGTTCGACTACTCTTCTACCTATATCAAGGGCTCGACGAACATCTCCTGAAATCGCGGCGACTTTGCCAGCGAGCATTTGTAATGCTACAGGGTTAAAAATGTGCGAGACACCTGCTTCTTTCAAGCGTGCTGTAAAAATTGTTACTATCTGTTGTTTTGTGTACGGTGCGAAGTGCATTAATTTCGGTTTTAATTCGCACCTTGCTTGTAGTCGGGGTAGTATACGATCCGTCAAGTCTAGAGCATTCGCTATTCCAATTAATATTATTTGTGAGTTTGGTGTAGAAGGCCATTCAAATATCTTATACAATATTGATTGTCTTTTGCTTTCTAGTTGGTCAATTTCATCCAAAACTAATAATCTAAAACAAAACAGATACAATGAAATCTTCTGAATAAATGTGCATATCGAATAAATATTTTTTATATTATTTTTTGTAAATAAATCTACCTTATAAAAATAGTTTACTTCTAGTCTTTGTTATTGTATATATAATTTACATCATTTTGAAAAACCAAAGATAAGCAATAGACCTTTTAAAATCTATTACAAAACTGATTTGTAAATTTGTAATCTACTGGCCCAAAGGCAGTAGTGCTTTATATGCTAATTTCTCATAATTTTGTTATTGTACAATATTCTGTTCAAATTGGAAGTGTAAGAAACATTTCATTATTTTTTTAAACAACGAACAATATTTCAGATTCATTAATTAATTTACATAAAAAATGAGGCATATAGTTTTGGGTGAAAAGCTTAGGAACATAAAGAAAATAGAAATTATAACAGCTTGCAGAGAAAAACCAAAACAAAGGAACAGAAGTATGCTTGAACATATTAAAGCCACAATCTGATCATAAATACTCACTTAAGCATTAACAATAATCTTACCAATGAATAAAAATGTTATACAAATACACAAAGTATTGAATCCTGGATATTTCCAGAAGCATTATGACATCTTGTGAATAATCAATCTGTGTTAAAAGGTTATTATCAAATTGATTAAATGATATATTAAGAATTTGGTAAAGTAATAATATATATATATATATAAAAAAACATGTCAATAAATTTACAATTCAAAAAAGAGTGAGAAGGAATGATTATCAAATAAAAAAATTAAATTCTTACATCATTTTCTGGTTTTTCTTTAGATAATTTTCAATTGTGTTTAAATAATCTTTTTCAGCTCTTCCAGTACTTTTTATTTTTAATTCCTTCGTAATTCTGGAAAATATAGTCCCAGCTGATTTTATACTTGTGCAATTAATATAAACTTTTTCGAACTGAGAATTAATCTGAAAAAAAACAATTTAATATAGGTAAAATCACAGTATTTTAAAAATAATACCTCTCTATCATTTAATATTATAGATAATGAGGCTGTTTTTCCAGTACCAGGAGGTCCACTAATATATAAAGTACCTGATTTTCTTTCACTTAAATGTTCCGTAATAAAAGTTCTAAGTTCTAACAGATGATTCTCTCGTTCTGGCATACAAACTGGCAATGTGCTATGTAGAGCTCTTCGAGCATTTTGATAAACATTTTTCTCATCAAATAAATTTTTAGGTTTGAGGTCAGTTTTTTCTTTTGATTGTGGTGAGGTAATGTTCAACTTCTTAAGAAGTGTTGATGGTGTGGAAGGAGACTTGAATATATTTTCATCAATTTGCTTTCTTTGTTTTGGTGGAGTAACACTAGTTGTTTCAATCTGAGTTACATACTTATTTTTTCTTGGTGTTCGTAATTTATTTTCACCACTTGTTGCACTTACTTTGTTGATAATTTCGGCATCACCACCAGCTCTACTTTCTTTTTTATTACATATTATTCTATTATCAATGCATAAATCATTTACTATTTCTTCCTCTGAATTACTAATTACATCTTCTTTACTATCACAGGCTTTAGATAATCTAGGTTCAATATTGTATAATTCTGTATTATTTGTTGTACTTTCTATCGTCTGCCTAGCAGATTTAATCATTCTTGCTCGCCTTAAATTACGATTCGATTGTTTCTGGGATATAGGCATCTTTCGTTTATAAGTTTAATAAATAAAAACTTTCAAGTATAAATAAAATATGGTTTTAAAACAATGTAACATGCACTCACTAAACAAGCATTGGTCAATAATTAAAATGCCACGCGGGTAAACAGCGTTTAACTGCAAGTGAAATTGGTACTTTCGTTTATGTATATCAGCTGTCTCCATTTTCCCGCCAAATAATTGATACTTCAGGTAATCACTGTTTCTATTCTTGTCATATAGTTGTAGCCATATATTTTCTTCTTCTTTTAATAATGTGATTCTATGTATACAGTGATTATATTATTGTGATTGATAGAAATATCGTGATATCGTATAGGAACGTGTTACAAATTTATAAAATATTAAAAATAATATAATTGCTTACTTCGATGTTTATATTATATATTGAAAGAATTCTTTTCAGTAAGTTATGTTATAGCAAAGAACAACCAGGAAGAACGAAATTGTTTAATTTACTGTAAACAATATAACATATCAAACAAATAAATATTATATCTACTATGTAAAGTCTCGATACATGCATACGTACAATAAAATTGTATTTAAAACGAAATAAAGTAATTTGTACTTTTTCAAAACCACAAAGAAACAAACAGTTCTTTCTTCAATAATGAGAAACAGAAAAGTACTTCGAATTTAAAAAATGGCGTCGTAAAAGTGTTGTACATCAGTAGTCATTGCAAACAAATAAGGGTAAATTAGATTTTAAATATTTCTTGTTGCTTTCTGATGTTTTTCGATACGTAAAGTATTATTTGCGTTACCAGTTCTTACTTAGTCATTTTAAAATGTTTAACTATAGAGAGAAAATAATTAATAATAGAGAAAATAATTGAACACGAAAAATAATAGAAGAATTGTTGAAGGAAAAGCTACGACACAAAAAGTTAAAACACAATTTAGAAAGAAAAAGAAAATTGAAAATAAACAACGATCTGGACGTCCTCAGAAACTAAGCGATAGAGATGAATTTGTTATTAAGCTAGCAATAAAATAAAATCCTTCTGAAAGTGTTTTAAAGATAGCCGGAGCTCTTGAAACGTCTTAAAAATACCATCGTGTTGGCGGATATAGTGCGAGAATTTGTCAAAGAGGTCTTCAAGTAGAGGGTTTGAGTTTTGGGATAATATCATTTTTTCCGACGAATCGAAATTTAATATAGTCGGATGGGATAATCGTATAAAGATACGGAGGAAGCAATACGAAGAATGAGCCCAAAGAATATTATTAAACAGTTAAATGTGGAGGAAGGAGTGTCATGGTTTGCGGTTGCGCGTCTACCTTAGATGTTGACCATCTTTCATAATTGATGAAACAATGACAAAGGAGGTATATCCAAAAATCTTGCAAGAAAATTTGGTGCAAAGTGCGGAAAAAATGGAAGTGGTTGCAGATGTTTACTTTCAGCAGAATAACGAATCCAAACACATCGTGCATATGTTAAAGTGCGGCTAATACGTAAAGTACCTCATTTATTGATAGCACCTCCATAAAGACCAGACGTAAATATAGAATATTTATAGGATCATTTAAAGAAACATTTACGAGAGCACAATATGACATCAAAAAATCAGCTAAAAAACTTAGCTTAAATGCGTTAGCAACAAATCAGTGCAGATTATACAAAAAAACCTTATATCCGACCAGTTAAAAAAAGTTAAGATAAACGCTATAAAATAATAAGGTGTCGTTCTGTTTTTAAGTTTTATAGATGGGCAACTCTTTCAGTATGTTTCAACTCTGATTACAGCGCCATCATGGCCTGGTGTAACAAACAAGTTATTGAAATGATAACCAGCGCCATCTATGTTATCCCTTACAACTATAGTACACTATATATTTATTTTCAAATCAAAAATTAATTTGCTTACTATTTTACATACATTAATTTATATTATATAGTAGTACAACATAAATTAAGCATGTAATATAGTATGCAAATTAATTTGTGCATTTATATAAAATAGTAAAACATTCTTTGGTATATCACATTAACAAAATAAAATCAGGTAGGTATTTTCAAAAATATTTGCTGTTTTGACAATATCTTTTTCAAGCCAATATATATATATATATATATATATATATATATGTATATTATAATAATATCAACAGATTATATTTTTGACATTTATTTGTCTTCCCGAACTTTGATTTACATAAAATTTGTATTTTTTATTTCAACACATTGTTGAAAAAGCCATTATCAAATACATTTCAAATATTACTGACACAGTCTTATTTGGTATCTGTGGTAAAGAACAAGATCATGTATTTTTAAAAATGTAAAGAATATATTTAATATTATACAAAAAATATTTCATGGCAAATACAATAATAGCGCACTGATGTATCTGTAATACAAAAAAATATTTAAGTAAATATCATTGACATCTTCATGTTCTTCACGTTCCTTTACATATTTTATATAATGATATGAACTTATAACAAATTATTCAAACAAATCAATCATACCTAAAGTATATAAATTTTAAACAAGTAATCTTGAGATTACAATTATTATTATAGGACAAATCTTAATGTAGATATTTTAATAATAATTAATGTAGATATTTTAAGAAGTAAGCTGTTTTAATCCAACTATTTTCTTTTGTTTATTTTTATTTCTGAGATATTTAGCATATGCAATTTTTCTAATACCACTTAATTTATTAGGTGCATTACATTGACCTTTTAAAATACTATTAGTTTGTTTGATCCATGTGTGAATAAAAAAATTTATTGTGAAGTTCAAAAAGAATGGTTTTAAATTATGTTTTTCACAATGAAAAATTGTAAAACTAAAATATTTAAGTAGTTTATTACGTAAAACACTTTGCAAATTTGGAACATGGCAAACATGGTGATGATAAACTAGCTAATGCAGTTGATACTGTAGTAACTTCAGAAAAATTATCTTCTCTACAAGTAGTAGCATCAGGTGGTGTCTTCGTTATTCTTTCTCCCATATCTAAAACAAACAAAAACCAATACTAAATTATATTACTCTATTCTGAAAGCTTCGCAACATTTTGTAAGATAAATTTTTAATAATTATTTGAATGGAAGTACCAAATATACGTACCAAGAATTTCTAATGAGGATGTACCTGGTAAGGGACTGTCGAAAGAAATTCCTCTAATATCGACCTCTGTATAACCTACAATATATAAAAGGCTTGACAAATGTCAACAAAAAACTATTAAACATCAAATATGCATACTGAGTGATTGCATTGATGATGAACTAACTAATGTGGTTGTTTCTGCAGTAGCTTCAGTAAAACCTAAAATAAAGATATTATTTTTTAAATTTTTTCAAATATTGAGCTGTAAAACATACTTGGTAAATGTAATGATGGAAGGCTTCCGGCTTTTAATCCTGTCAAGGTTTTGCATGACTCTGGAATATGGCAATCTTCAGCAAAATGAGCATCACAAATTCTGTAACTTGCGTTTACTTTGGCTGGATGCAAACCCCATAATTTTGGATTGTTTATCCTCCGCAGCCATTCATTGTACATCTATTATATAAGGAATACTTAAATCACATAAACATTTTTCAACAATTTGAAGTGTACTTACCTCTTCATCTTTATATGATATACGATGAAACTTAATTTTATTGCTGTAATTACTGCAGCCAGGAACGCAACACTTAAACCCCATTTTTGATATTTCTGAGTTTAACTCAAAAAATCAAAGCACGTGCAACAAAATTGATGCGGCGTTAGTACTGAAAAGTACTGTTTTATAACAACAACGAACAAGCTTTAAAGGTAAGAAAAAAAACAAAAATAACAAACACCAACAACATTTGACAATAACCAATAAATAACCCAAATAACATGCAAATGACGTATGAAGTTTAACCCAGCTTAAGAAAATAAAAATGAAAATACTGTTGTCATTTCAAGGGTTCTATAATATTCGTCCAAGCAGTGCCCTCCTAATCTGGTGTGATAAACTATAATTTTGTTTGACCTTGAGGATTAAACTTACTCGGGCGTGTCGTAGACAACACTAAAAGCTCTTTAGTTGTATATGTTTTTGTTTAGCCTTATTTAATATGTGTTTCTTAATATAACTTTATGTTTATGTTTAATATTTAATTTGTTATACTTCGTAAATAACGCGTGAATTGTAATTTTTTTCGTGTAAAGAAAAAAAAAAAACATCAGAATTGCGCTCAAAACAAACTAAGGTTAGTATTTTGAATTTATCTGGCTTGTACATAGCTACCTTCCTTTACTGTATTTACGTAAACTTTATGTTCATTTAAACAATAATGGATTCCGGTCTGTAGTAAGTGATATATAATGAACAGAAATGTATTTACTAATTTTTTCAGACTCTGTTACATCAAACTTTACAAGTATTTCTCAAAGACTGAACAGAACATTTACAAAATATATTTCTAAATTACCAGATCTCACACACATTCCCTTAGTAAGTACTAAAAATATTTTCCCTTAAACTGAATTTTATTTAAATGCTAAAAATTATATTATTATGGGTTAGAAATTCAAGGGGCAATCACTGTGATCAGAAACAAACTTTTTGAAATTATTTGTGTTTAAAGTAAATATAAGTAACTTATTATTATTTGCAGGAATCGCCAGAGTCAAAATGCTTACGATACTTGAATGTCTCCAACAACAGCGGTAAAACCCAATGTTTTAAATTTGATTGTGTTAGTAAACAATTAACACAAAATATGGTTAGATTTGATCAGAATATTTCAAATAATCCAAAAGATACATTAAACAAATCTGGGAGTTATATTTCAGATACAGAGTCCCTGTTTGATGAAAATGTTAATGAAAAACATCTTAATAAATTATATTCAAGCTTTGTTACTTCTACACCAAGAACAGATAAAAGTACTACTGGAAGCATTGAAATAAAACAAGTGAAGGATATTTTTATAACATATAATGAAACAAAATCTAGTGTACCTAAAAGTCGAGATACTGAATTTTCTAATTTAACCAAGGCCAGTTACTCTTTTTTTGGAGACAAAAAACAATTGATGTATAAGAAATTGGAAAGTATTTTGAACAAGGAAAATAATTGTAAGTAAATATGTTTTTGTTTTAATAAAGATATGTATGAAATGATTTACTGCAAAAATGATTACAAAATACAAATATAAGATTACAGTTTGTACTAATATTAATATAGTCTTAACATCATCATTTTTATATTTAATATTTGTTATGTAATTACTAGAAAATGATAAAATTTTTAGAAATATCGAAAAATATTTGCTTTTCCTCTTTTAATACTGCTCATAAGTATTTGTACTAAGTAAGACAGATGCAGTGATGGTGATGACCACCAGTGCATCTACTGGTGATAATTTAGTTGTGGAGAAACATCGACAGAATAGGAACATTAATGTGGAAAAGGGTTTTATTTACCTTTTTTGATTAAAAATTATCTATGGATTTGTGATTTTTATTAATCTGCAAAGGCTACATGATGGTATCACATACCGTCACCAATATTAGAACTGCTGTACTTTTATTAAACTTTTTTGCACTCCCTAAAAATGTCTATAATTTTTATAACAACTTTATGAATCAGTACTAAGTTATTAAAAGTTCTTTTGTTGACTTTATTAGTTTGATGCTATTACAGATTTTATGTCAGCAATTATATATAAGTACATAATTGGACAGTAGTCTAACTGTAAGTGTTTTCCTATGAAAGTATTATTAGCTGTTAAATTACAGTAGTTCTAATGTTGGTGACAGTTATTAGAGATGCCAATTTCGCCTTTACATCAGTCGTCTCGTAGTAGTTCAAAAAAAATAATATGCAGTTAGTTACAAAAATGTGTATAACCCGTAAATGTTGAATATCCGACATTGACAAAATATATTCTGTTTAACAACATTGAAAAACTCTAAAAATTTCCAATAACAATATGAAAATTATTATTTATAACTATAAAAGAATTTGCTAAGTATTCTAACATCAAATGTCACAGTTTTCACGCACTTCATTTTTATAATATATTTCTCTGTTGTAAGCTATAAATATTTAAAACGAATTCGGTAAATCCTTTTGATAATATCATATATTTGGAAAAATAAAGTTTTTACAAAGATGAGATGTAAAAGTAAGCAGTGTACGAAAACTTTTGTGACATTCGATGCTAGATTATTTAGAAAACTCTTAAAACTTGTAGTTTTAAATAATAAGTTTTCATATTGTTATTAGAGGTTCTTAGCGTTCTTAAATGGAAGTAAATATGCTTTGTCATAGTCTGATATTCACGTTTGATAATATTCAACATTCACTCGGTATGCTTAAGCAAGTAGCATTGGTCATTCTGAAAGTTCTGTTGATGACGTGCACTGCTTGTTACCCTGAATATGTATTGGGTTGGCAACTAAGTACTTTCGGTTTTTACTGATAGAGAGCGTTGCTTTATTTTTTGTATAACGTATGTTAGTGCTGTACTTTACCGTTTGTCGCGTGATACTAGTCACATTGACGTAACTTCAGAAGCAAGTAGTGCGTGATTTTTATTAAAGCTATTAGTTGTGGTTTAATTTTAAATGGAGTCCAGAAACGAACATTTTCGACATATTTTACTATTTTATTTCCGTAAAGGAAAGAAAGCTGCTGCGGTTCACAAAAAGATTAGTGAAGTTTATCGTGCTAATTGCTTAACAGAGCGCACGTGTCAGAATTGGTATAAAAAATTCCGTTCTGGAGATTTTTCCCTCAAAGATGAGCAACGTTCTGGTCGGCCTACTGAAGTTGATGATGACCAAATCAAAGTCATAATTGAAGAGGATCATCATATAACTGTTCGAGAGGTTGCGGAGAGGTTACATGTATCGCACACAACAATTGAAAAACATTTAAAATGTCTTGAGCTAGTTAAGAAGCTTGATATTTGGGTACCTCACGAATTGAAAGAAATTCATTTAACACAAAGAATCAACTTTTGCGATATGCACCTTAGACGAAATGAAACCGACCCTTTCTTAAGAAGAATCATCACTGGTGATGAAAAATGGGTCCTGTACAGTAACATAATTCGAAAACGATCATGGAGCAAACACGATAAACCAGGTCAAACCACATCGAAAGCTGAATTGCATCCAAAAAAGATCATGCTGTCAGTTTGGTGGGATTACAAAGGTGTTGTGTTTTTTGAGCTGCTTGCAAGGAACCAAACGATCAATTCTGATGTTTACTGTCAACAATTATTAAACCGGATGAAGCAATCAAAGAAAAATGACCAGAATTGTCAAATCGAAAAGGTGTAGTTTTCCACCAAGATAATTCAAGGCCTCACACATCTTTGGCAACTCGTGAGAAACTATTGGAGCTTGGCTGGGAAGTGATGCCACATCCCCCATACAGCCCTGATCTAGCACCATCTGATTACCATTTATTTCGAAGTTTGCAGAATTCTTTGAATGGTAAAACTTTCACAAATGACGATGACCTTCACTCGCGCCTGGTTCACTTTTTTGCTGATAAGAACCAGAAATTTTATGAGCGCGGAATCATGCAGCTGAAAGAAAGATGGCAAAAGGTCATTGAGCAAAATGGAAAATATATAATTGATTAAAAACTATTCTTTGTTTAAAAAAAGTGTTTTATTTTATACTACAAAACCGAAAATACTTAGTTGCCAACCCAATATGTTAATGCAGTCACCTTTTCACGGATAAAACTGATCTTCGTCGTTATTTTTTTTGTTTATTATTTTACCAGTGTGTTACATTAAGTTGGTAGATTTACAACTCCAAAGTGCAAAAATGTTGGTAAATTTAATTTAATTAATCAAAACAGCTAAATATAACCTGTTACCACATCAATATATCAATATTCTGTATAAGTATTTCGTCAACTAAGTTGTCATCAGATGTTGCAGCATCAGTGTTGCGCCTGGATCCGCTGTAAAACTCGCGTAGAATAAATCCACACAAAAATTTTAACGATTGGAAGTCAAACACTGCGCGCGCAGCGTATTTTGAAAACTAAGTTGTCATCATCAGCAGATAATAATCGCTTAATTGTCGGAATAAGTAAACAGAACCTTTTTGATTAATACAAAAATTAATTTATCAATTTAATTATGTTTTTTTCATTTCTTATTTATTTAACAAAAATTATGATACCTAAAAATAAATTTTTAATATACTTCAGATAATAAGCAAATTGCACTTATTCACCACTTATTGGATATATTGGATAAATATGGAAGAGAAGGAGGTATATCATTTCTTATAAGTTCTGTTTACTGGTTAATGACCTTTTTTTACAGAAAACCATAATAATATAGTGTCATCATCAAAATTAAATGGTGTGTGTAATAAAGATTCCAGTAATATGGAGAAATGTGTCGTTTGTATACCAAATTTGGATAATGCTACTTTTAAAGAGGACACTGTTTTTACAAAACCAAAGAAATTACCCAAGAAAAGTAATCGTATGAAGAAGAATAAATATGTTGCGTGTAGAAGAACTAGTAAGAGTAAAAAATCGAAATCTTTTCCAAAGCAGAAAATTATTTCAAGAATCCGCAAAGTAGAGAAAGGTAAATTTAAATAAAAAAAATTTTTGCATGATTATAATATATAATTTCTTTTATGTAAATGCTATTAATAAGTAAGTGGCTTGGTCATGAGCCAGACGAATCAACAATTTGTTTTGTAAGACCGATTGGTAAGTGTGGCTGATATCACATCTGCTGTTGATATTTTCGTGGTCTTTCTGCACACCATTTTATGCGAAAACCTGAGAATTCAGAAACTTTTTTGAGGTGGGTGCCTCAGATGCGGACAGGTGAACACTACTTGCTAATCTTGCTATTACTGCTGAACACGCATAAGTAAAAGGTTAATACGAGAGGTCCTTTAAACTGCTTACCAGATTGTATAAGTTTTATCGTTCGATACGAGATGGCGCCATTAGGTTCGTCGCCTTATTTTTCTAAAAATTGTACCACTTCTTTATGAACAAATGTGAAGTTTTCTAATTTTGTATTCTCTCATTCGTATATATACAGGTATTCAAAGTTGACGTGTTACAGTATTTTTTACAATGGCAAAAATTGAATATTGCGCAGTGATAAAATTTCATATTTTTGAAAGGTGTAGCACAAAAACAAATTCATGAACGATTGTTAAAAATGTATAATGTATGCTGAGCAAAACCATTCGTCGAGCCATTTTCTAACTTCTTCGAAATTGGCGAAGTGCTGCTTTGCAAGCGCGTGTCCCATTGATGCGAAAAGGTGATAGTTGGACGGTGCAAGTTTGGAAAGTATGGCGGTTGCGATATTATGTGCAAGTGCTTTCAACGCTTCCTTGACAGGTTTTACTGTATGAGACAGCGCGTTATCGTGCTGTAAAATCACTTTACCGTTTCTTCGGGCCCATTCTGGACGTTTTTCTATCAATGCATGGTTAAAATTGATAATTTGTTATCGGTAGCGATCATTATTAACCGTTTCATCCGGTTTCAATAGGTCGTAGCACACCACGCCACTCTGGTCCCACCAAACACAGATCATTGTCTTGCGATCAAAACGATTTGGCCTTGGAGTCAATGGGCCGGCTGGATGGACCATGATTTTTTGCGCTTAAGGTTTTTGAAAGACATCCATTTTTCATCACCTATCACTATTCGATGCAGCAATAACTTCCGATCATACCTTTGAAGCAGTATTTCACAGACGACTTTTTGATTTTCCGTTCGTCTGTCATTCAATTGATGTGGGCACTCATATTCCCATCTTTTCACCACTTTTGAATCGTCAAAACTAAGCCTCACACGTTTTTATGGTTGGAGTATGCTCACCGTAAGTTTCTACCAGCAAACCACTGCAAGTCATGGTTGATGATGATGCTGGTAGATGCGTGCCGCAAATGCACTCTTTCAGGCACGAAACTCGACATTTCTAAAGAGGTATAAATCTATGACAGTGTTACTTTCGAAAAATGTAACATGTATGGCTTTGAAGCTCGACCTTATTAGAACAAAATGACATGTATGTCAAATCACAATATTGCATACTTAAGCCTAGCGACATCTGTTAGAAAAACCGGTAATGACTTTCCGGTACACCTGGTACATGCAAAGGCGTCAAATATATTTACTGGCTAATTGAAGTATCTTCGTAGTTCTTTTTGGTAATCTAGACATAGAGATGTCGGATTTTTCCTTCCCGGTACTGTCGCTGAATATATGTGAATACATAAGAGCGGCGAGTGCTTCGCTCATAACAATTGCTAAACATCTGTTAGATTCAGATTCAGATTTTTTCGTTTGCTAGTAGTGCAGTATGCATTTTGATATCCAGTGCTTTTGAATTGCAAACTGCTAATTAATTTTATAGAACGTACAGTTCCTGGCCAGATATTTGGTGCCACCTTGATAATTTTTACATTTTCTGTATTCCAATAAATGTAACAATAGTATATTTTGTATACGATTATGTCTAAGAAAAAATTGTGATTTTCGATAAGAGGCTGTTGTTTGTTATTGTGAATGATTATCGTAATAATTCTGTATCTAACACTTGACAGTATATCAGTTTATGTTCCTGTGTGACGTTGTGTAGGTTTTGTTTACTTTAAATTAGTTCCGGCAAACAGTGCAACGTATTGCTGCTTTAATCAAAGAAAATGTTTCAAGCACAAGTACCAGATGCAGAAACATAACTAAACTAAAAATAACTACGACGACGATATATCGTAAAATAGCCGAAGAAAACCATAGACAATTACGTAGAAGTACTAACAAAGTTCTCTCCGAAGAAGGGCATAAATTATCGAAGCTGCCACTCATACAGGGATGGCTTAAAGTGAAGGGTCCAATTACAAAACCAAAGATAACAGCTGCATTTAAGACAACTTATTTTTGATGGACAAAAAAACCTCACAAAAACTATACTGTTGACTGGAGGAATGTAAGATTAGCTAAGGGCATACACATCTGGTGTAATTTTTTAACTTCTAAATTGTGTTCAGTGATGAATCAAAAATAGAGGCGGTAACAGAAACAGTTCAGATTGTGAAACGACAAAATTTTCAAAGATATAGTGAAGCCTGTGTGGTGAAAACTAAAACATCTACCGTCCGTCATGATCTGCTACTGTATAACGTTGAAAAGTTACGCCCCTGTATTACTGCAAAGGCTCAGTGGAGCAAACCCGTGTTGGAAGATGCTGTACTCCCATATTTAGACTAATTAGACCTTAATAAAGGTTCTTATACCTCCATGTGCCCTTTTTCATAATGGAAAATCTGTGACAAATTTTTGAAGTCAGTAAATTTTCTAGCGCTTCAACGGTCAGAAAAATCTCCAGACCTAAACACTTTTGAAAATGCGTGAACCATATTCAAGAAAAAAAATACCATCATTCAAGAATTGAAGACCATTATCCAGGATGTGTGGCAACATGATCGTATGATTAAGGTGTCTTAATGTACGAATAGAAGCGTCGGCTTAATTTTGCAACTGATCCTTTTTCATGTACGCACGATAGTAATGGTGATGAAACTTTGTGCTTCTAGTTAGTGATGGGCAAAACAGACGAGAGATTTCGAATCAAATAAAAACATCTAGACATTAGAGATCTCATTTTTAGAATCATTAGGATCGGGAAGCAATAATTGATAGAAATAGTGATCGAAACAGAATTCGAATTTTGAATAGTAATCGACAATAAAAACCTGCGTAGAAAGTATGCCAAACAAGGTATAAGAGCAAAGGCTTGAATTGCGAAATGTTAGTAATTTCTTCAAAATCAATACTTTTGTATTACAATAAATATTTTAGGTTGAACTCTTTGTTTTGTTTTGTTATACAACGAAAAACGTTATATTAGTAGGTGGCGCTAATATTTTGACCATGAAATGTACGTAGCAATAAAAAAACGCTTGTTTTCAAGTTCAAGTTATAGACTTGAAATACAACGGTGCATAAGTAATTCGTTGGGTAAGCAATAAACCGTTCTTGTGCTTGGGAAAAATGGATTGTACGAGGCATGGAAATAGTGCACAGCACAAGTGATTTTTATTTACGCAAATCGGTGTATAGATAAATCTCTAGAATTTTGGGAAACGGTTTTATATACTGGCGAAAGTAAATTCAATATTTATGCCAAAACGCACCCGCGTTTTGCGTGTGCGTTTTGCCTTTCGACGGTACAGATCGTGTACGGAATTTGTTTCGTGCGGATTCTTGCCGTAGTTTTCCAGGTGCGACACTGTTTAATTATCTGTTAATGATGACAACTTAGTTGTCGAAATATGTATACAGAATCAAAATTACTTGATGCTAAGAGTTATTTATGCGTTTTGCAAGAATAAACTACAGAAAAATTTAACATTCACAACGACTATAAATTATAATAGGACAACAAATACTTCCCAATCCTCCACAAAGTCTACACTTAAATGTTATTGAAAACTTTTGGCATAATCTGTATATAGAACTACAAAAAAATATTTAAAATGAGGACCTAAACTTGGGAACAAATATCGCCAGCCAGTGCCAACGAATTGGTTAATTTAATGATAAAAAGCCTTTCGAAAATTTCTCGTTTATTTTTCTTGATTACCACTTTTAAATTCTCGGTTCGAAAATGTTCTCGTTTTTTATTTTGACTGTTATTATTGCTTACTAGTAGTTTCGATTCCCATTCTCGATTAGCGTGAAATACCCGGTTGATTTGAATGATAGATTCCGCCCATCACTACTTCTTTCCAGTACGAGTTGGATGAAACTACTGAATCTTGATCACAAGACAAAGTTGTATCAATAGGTGTTATTGTTGTAACTTTGTTGCTGGTAAATCGGCAGTAAAAATTAGGTAAAATATTGGCCTAAGGACCGTACCTCGTAGAACTCCTGTTATAAGGTCAGTATTTGAAGCTGTGTTGGTGATTAAAAATTAATTTAGTTTTGACTTTCTGTTTAAATGCTATTTTCTTTGCGATTATTTACAAAAAAAATCATTTTACATCATTTAACTCTTTCTCACTTCACTATATAAATTAATTTTTCTTTGTATTACAGCAGAGGATAATCAAGGAAGATTGGTCGAGGAAAACAAAGGTATATATATTTTTTATATCTTTTTCATACTAAATATGTATTTTTGGAGCAGAAAACGATATCGACAAAATACTACCGTCAACATCAGATTCTGGGTGTAGTTATACATGTCCAAGTAACCAGAAAGGCAGAGGAGATATTGTAGACTCCGGTATAGCCAATCTTTTTACAGAGGCTGTTAGTGATAAATCAAAAGTTAATGATTTTAAAAAGTCGCATAAGAGTAAGAAGAATCGTAAGAAAGAACATGAATATTATACACATGTAGTAAGAAGGGTCGATAAAAGATCAAAGTCTCTTCCAGAAAATAAAAATTCAAGTGTTGATGAGGGTGATAAAGGTAAGTTTATATTCACACTTTGGCTAGCTAGATTATCACAGCTAAATAAAAATAATAAAGCATAAATACCCAAACAAGAATTCTTGATAACGCTTATGCTTGTAAATAAATTCTATTTGCATGCATACATTTCCCACTTTACGTTTTCCTAGAATAAGATGCCACAAGTAAAGAATGTAAATTATGCAAAGTATAGTTATTAATGTTGAACAAACTTCCGAATTTGCATTAGCGTCCAGTTTCGCTGGAAATGCTAATGTTACAAATAACACATTTATATTATAGCGCCTATTTTAGCATAAGAAACGATTTAGAAATTTATATACACCCATTGCAGTTAACAAACCACCTTTGTGAGACATCTTCCCATCACCGGCCATCGGTGCCTTTCGCAGGTTACCCGGAGTCTTGTTCAACTTTATGATTACCATTTTATTTCAATAGTTCAAGAAATACCTGCTCCAGCAACAATTAAAATATTGGTATTCATGACAGCATATAAAAATATGTGTATGATTAGTTTTGATGTTGAGTTCACATATCTCATTATATATGTATAAATTTATCTTTTTTAATATACAGGGTGTTTCAAACACAATATACGTATTTCGAAAGCATATATTTATTAAACTTTAAGACATACGAATATGAAACTTTATACACATATTTACGAACGTCTCAAGTTCAGATTACAGATGTTCAATATGTCCTCCATCAGCGACACGAACAATATCACATCAAGACTCAAATTCCTCCCATACTCGGGCAAGCATGTCCTTCGGCACTGATGTTATGGCAGTACGGATTCGGTTCTTCAACTTTTCCAGGTTCTGTGGGAGTGGTGGTATATAAACGTTGTCTTTAACGAAACCCCACAGGAAGAATTCACAGGGTGCAAATCCGGTGACCGTGGCGCCCAGCTGAGACATGCTAAGTCGCCAGCTCCTTGACAATCAATCCAACGGTTCGGTAGAGTTTCATTAAGATATTCACGCACTTGGCGACTCCAGTCAGGGGGTGCCACGTCTTGTTGAAAAATGAAGTTGTCTTCGTGCAGCCTCGGAAATAACCAGTTTTGTAACATAGCGAGATAGTGCTGGCCGTTAACCGTGTTTCCATCAAAGAAGAATGGGTTAAATTGTTTACCAGACTACTAACATGGGAAGTCGCTTCATCACTGAACGCGGTGCGTTGTGCGAAAGTGTTATCATTGTCAATAGTATCATGAATCTCGTTACAAAATGCCACACGTTTCCGTTTGTCATTAGGACGCAGAGCTTGTAACAACTGTAACTTGTACGGCTTCATAACCACCGACGTCTCAAAACACGCCAAATTGTTGTAGTAGGCAGTTGTAACTCCCGACTGGCACGACGAGTTGATTTTGAAGGATTACGTTGGAAAGCAGTTTGAATACGTGCAACATTTTCTTCAGAAATACGAGAGCGGCCAGGAGTCTTTCCTTTACGTACACATCCTGTATCTACAAACTGTCGATACCATCTACGAATGTTCCACCCATTCGGAGGATCAATTTGGTAGCTCAACCTGAAACGTCTTTGTACTGTATCACGGAATTGCACTTAGCAAACTCGAGAACACAAAATGATTTCTGCTGCGGAGTAGTCATTTTAAACATATGACGGTCACCAAGAAAAACAGAAGACAATTGACATCTAGCGGCTATTAAATAAACTATGTATTCGTTTCTCCAATGGCTGAGCCGAGGAGCAGCGATCGATAGTTTGGACAAAATAATACTTTGTAATACGTATATTCTTTTTGAAACACGCTGTATTTTAGAGAATAACCAAGATAGTCGTACTGATATGTTGCCTAATGCAGAAAGCTAAATTTTTGCATATTTTCCTATAAAGGGACGTTTATATATTCTTAGCTTATTATGTTAACAATCGTTACTAAAAACATAAAGGCTTCAAGTTGTAATTGCTATAATCGCCGTGGGAGCAGGTGAGTGGTGGAGTTACGCCATAGTGGCTTTGAGAAACGCACACTGTGTCGCCTATGGTGTCTTGAAACTTTATGTTAAACCTATTGCAAAACCTTCTACCACTTCTAACATTGTGCGAACTTAGTCCCACTGCTCGCTAACTCTCCTGGCATTTATTGTACTACTTATTAAAACATTTACGATCATTCAAGCTATAAAGTTAATATTATTACATATACCATCGAAGATTGTAAATATTTCAGTTATTATTACTATTATTACTATTAAAATCAATTACGAATCCTTGTTTTGAGTATATTTTTCTTTTGCAGCAACCGATATTGATAAACAAACGAATAGAAGATTTTCCGAACGAATAAAAAATCAAGTTCCAAAAGGTAAAGAATTCTAAAAGTAATGAAACATTAAAAACTTATATTATATATATATATATATATATATATATATATATATATATATATATATATATACAATATATATAACGCACGTACATACGTGAATGTCAGTAGAATACTTTAAGCTTAACACAGGAATGAAAAGTTCTTGTTATTCTAATATGAAAAATTCTCACTCAAATAATTAGTAAGAGTTGACATTGCAAGTATCCGGTTAGCAGCGTGCGTCTCGAAGAAGTGCAAGGATTTACCAAATGTTATAATCGGGCGACTGCCAGACAGCTATCGTTCTTTGGACCGAGCATATACCTTATTTGCACGATTATTTTTATTGTGTTAGTTTTCTACAGTTCAGTTGAATTATGTCGCAATTACGGTCGTCGAAAAAACTATCATCGGTTTGTAAAGTAAAGAAGTTTATCGATTAATTTATATATTAAATAGATAATGGATATCAAATAAATTGTAAGTTGTAAAGTTTTCATATTCTGGAATAAATTTGAGTGTAAGAAACACGTGGTTAGTGTAGAGCACAAAAATAAAAAATGGCGTTGAATTGAATAGATAATTTATATTTGGTTTATGGTTAACATTGATTACGTGCAATCTACCGTTTAATTTGTTACATAGTGAATCATTTTGCTCTTTCTGGAATAAGTACTCGAAGCAGAAATTACCTAGTCACGATAAAATTGTTGTCAGAACTAAAAAAATTCTGTTATTAATGTCATAGTACGTACAATGGGATCACTTAAACCTTTAGTTTAAATTATATTTATAGATTATAAAAATGTATTGCCAAAGTAATTGCAGAGGAGG
Source organism: Dermolepida albohirtum (assembly GCA_031893035.1). Classification (NCBI taxonomy): domain Eukaryota; kingdom Metazoa; phylum Arthropoda; class Insecta; order Coleoptera; family Scarabaeidae; genus Dermolepida; species Dermolepida albohirtum. Next base: position 123,503 of record JAVIWB010001650.1, read on the forward strand.
TGCTATTAGCAATGAAAAAAATAAATAAGATTTCAAAAAATCAACTGTTGATGTTTATGAGTGATGGTGCCGCAAACGCTCTTTCTATATGCCGATCTCTTAAACAAGATTGTTTTAGCTTCTTACATGTTATATGTAAAATCAATGCTTTAAATATTGTGTCACAACCTATTCCATTGTATTATCTAGAGGTGGACGGTTCAATAACTCGTACAAAAGCAGTTGTTCTCAATCCCTGAAAATGTATTCGTGAATTTCACAGACAATCTTCTGATATCCCTGAATCACAGCCCATTCTTACATGTTATAAAATATGGTTAAAGGCAGCGTTTTATTAGTTTCACCATTTCCAACACGTTAAGATTTTGAATTTCTATAGGGATTAAACCATCCGAAACAAAGAATTTTATAACAGCACGATATTCAAGTTTATCCATTTAAAAAAAATAACACGCACGACGTCTACTACAAAAATTCTTGCAAACGAACTACTTGAAAGAATAAGTTGAAAATTTTCATATGAACTAAAGACACATGCAGCCACGCAGGAAACATAAATTTCTGTTAATTGTAACGCCATCTCTGTGTCAGGCCGAGAACTTTTCACCTTGCCCACGTAGACTTGAAATACAACGGTGCATAAGTAATTTGTTGGGTATGCAATAAACAGTTCTTGTGCTTGGGAAAAATGGATTGTACGAGGCATGGAAATAGTGCACAGCACAAGTGAATTTTATTTACGCAAATCCATATATAGATAAATCTCTAGAATTTTGGGAAAAGGTTTTATATACTGGCGAAAGTAAATTCAATATTTATGCCAAAACGCATACTGCGTTTTGCGTGTGCGTTTTGGCTTTCGACGGTACAGATCGTGTACGGAATTTGTTTCGTGCGGATTTTTGCCGTAGTTTTCCAGGTGCGACACAGTTTCATCATCTGCTGATGATGACAACTTAGTTGTCGAAATATGTATACAGAATCAAAATTACTTGATGCTAAGAGTTATTTATGCGTTTTGCAAGAATAAACTACAGAAAAATTTAACATTCACAACGACTATAAATTATAATAGGACAACAAATACTTCCTAATCCTCCACAAAGTTTACACTTAAATATTATTGAAAACTTTTGGCATAATCTGTATATAGAACTATAAAAAAATATTTAAAATGAGAACCTAAATTTGGGAACAAATATCGCCAGCCATTGCCAATGAATTGGTTAATTGAGTGATAAAAAGCCTTTCGAAAACTTCTCGTTTATTTTTCTTAATTACTACTTTTAAATTCTCGGTTCGAAAATGTTCTCGTTTTTTATTTTGACTGTTATTATTGCTTACTAGTAGTTTCGATTCCCATTTTCGATTAGCGTGAAATATCCGGTTGATTTGAATGATAGATTCCGCCCATCACTACTTCTTTCCAGTACGGGTTGGATGAAACTACTGAATCTTGATCACAAGACAAAGTTGTATCAATAGGTGTTATTGTTGTAACCTTGTTGCTGGTAAATCAGCAGTAAAAATTAGGTAAAATATTGGCCTAAGGACCGTACCTCGTAGAACTCCTATTATAAGGTCAGTATTTGAAGCTGTGTTGGTGATTAAAAATTAATTTAGTTTAGACTTTCAGTTTAAATGCTATTTTCTTTGCGATTATTTACAAAAAAAATCATTTTACATCATTTAACTCTTTCTCACTTCACTATATAAATTAATTTTTCTTTGTATTACAGCAGAGGATAATCAAGGAAGATTGGTCGATGAAAACAAAGGTATATATATTTTTTATATCTTTTTCATACTAAATATGTATTTTTGGAGCAGAAAACGATATCGACAAAATACTACCGTCAACATCAGATTCTGGGTGTAGTTATACATGTCCAAGTAACCAGAAAGGCAGAGGAGATATTGTAGACTCCGGTATAGCCAATCTTTTTACAGAGGCTGTTAGTGACAAATCGAAAGTTAATGATTTTAAAAAGTCACATAAAAGTAAGAAGAATCGTAAGAAAGAACATGAATATTATACACATGTAAGAAGGGTCGATAAAAGATCAAAGTCTCTTCCAGAAAATAAAAATTCAAGTGTTGATGAGGGTGATAAAGGTAAGTTTATATTCACACTTTGGCTAGCTAGATTATCACAGCTAAATAAAAATAATAAAGCATAAATACCCAAATAAGAATTCTTGATAACGCTTATGCTTGTAAATAAATTCTATTTGCATGCATACATTTCCCACTTTACGTTTTCCTAGAATAAGATGCCACAAGTAAAGAATGTAAATTATGCAAAGTATAATTACTAATGTTGAACAAACTTCCGAATTTGCAGTAGCGTCCAGTTTCGCTGGAAATGCTAATGTTATAAATAACACATTTATATTATAGCGCCTATTTTAGCATAAGAAACGATTTAGAAATTTATATCCACCCATTGCAGTTAACAATCCACCTTTGCGAGACATCTTCGCGTCACCGACATCACGCCTTCGCCCTCCATCGGTTTCTGTCGCAGGTTACCCGGAGTCTTGTTCAACTTTATGATTACAATTTTAATTGAATAGTTCAAGAAATATCTGCTCCAGCAACAATTAAAATATTGGTATTCATGACAGCATATAAAAATACGTGTATGATTAGTTTTGATGTTGAGTTCACATATTCTCATTGTACATGTATAAATTTATCTTTTTTAATGTACAGGGTGTTTCAAACACAATATACGTATTTCGAGTGCATATATTTATTAAACTTTAAGACATACGAATATGAAACTTTATACATATATTTACGAACGTCTCAAGTTCAGATTACAGATGTTCAATATGTCCTCCATCAGCGACACGAACAATATCACATCGATACTCAAATTCCTCCCATACTCGGGTAAGCATGTCCTTCGGCACTGATGTTATGGCAGTACGGATTCGGTTCTTCAACTTTTCCAGGTTGTATGGGAGTGGTGGTATATAAACGTTGTCTTTAACGAAACCCCACAGGAAGAATTCACAGGGTGCAAATCCGGTGACCGTGGCGCCCAGCTGAGACATGCTAAGTCGCCAGCTCCTTGACAATCAATCCAACGGTTCGGTAGAGTTTCATTCAGATATTCACGCACTTGGCGACTCCAGTCAGGGGGTGCCGCGTCTTGTTGAAAAATGAAGTTGCCTTCGTGCAGCCTCGGAAACAACCAGTTTTGTAACATAGCGATATAGTGCTGACCGTTAATCGTGTTTCCATCAAAGAAGAATGGGTTAAATTGTTTACCAGACTACTAACATGGAAAGTCGCTTCATCACTGAACGCGGTGCGTTGTGCGAAAGTGTTATCATTATCAATAGTATCATGAATCTCGTTACAAAATGCCACACGTTTCCGTTTGTCATTAGGACGCAGAGCTTGTAACAACTGTAACTTGTACGGCTTCATAACCAACCGACGTCTCAAAACACGCCAAATTGTTGTTGTAGGCAGTTGTAACTCTAAAAGCAGTTTGAATACGTGCAACAATTTCTTCAGAAATACGAGAGCGGCCAGGAGTCTTTCCTTTACATACACAGCCTGTATCTACAAACTGTCGATACCATCTACGAATGTTCCACCCATTCGGAGGATCAATTTGGTAGCTCAACCTGAAACGTCTTTGTACTGTAATCACGGAATTGCACTTAGCAAACTCGAGAACACAAAATGATTTCTGCTGCGGAGTAGTCATTTTAAACATATGTCGGTTACCGAGAAAACAGAAGACAATTGACATCTAGCGGCTATTAAATAAACTAGACTATGTATTCGTTTCTCCAATAGCCGAGCCGGGGCGCAGCGATCGATAGTTTGGACAAAATAATACTTTGTAATACGTATATTCTTTTTGAAACACGCTGTATTTTAGAGAATAACCAAGATAGTCGTACTGATATGTTGCCTAATGCAGAAAGCTAAATTTTTGCATATTTTCCTATAAAGGGACGTTTATATATTCTTAGCTTATTATGTTAACAATCGTTACTAGAAACATAAAGGCTTCAAGTTATAATTGCTATAATCGTCGTGGTAGCAGGTGAGCGGTGGAGTTACGCCATAGTGGCTTTGAAAAACGCACACTATGTCGCCTATGGTGTCTTGAAACTTTATGTTAAACCTATTGCAAGACCTTCTACCACTTCTAACGCTGTGCGAACTTAGTCCCACTGCTCGCTAACTCTCCTGGCGTTTACTGTACTACTTATTAAAACATTTACAATCATTCAAGCTATAAAGTTAATATTATTACATATACCATCGAAGATTGTAAATATTTCAGTCTGTATGCTATTATTACTATTAAAATCAATTACGAATCCTTGTTTTAAGATATATTTTTCTTTTGCAGCAACCGATATTGATAAACAAACGGATAGAAGATTTTCCGAACGAATAAAAAATCAAGTTCCAAAAGGTAAAGAATTCCAAAAGTAATGAATCATTAAAAACTTATATATATATATATATATAACGCACGTGTATACGTGAATGTCAGTAGAATACTTTAAGCTTAACACAGGAACGAAAAGTTCTAGTTATTCTAATATGAAAAATTCTCACTCAAATAATTAGTAAGAGTTGACATTGCAAGTATCCGGTTAGCAGCGTGCGTCTCGAAAAAGTGCAAGGATTTACCAAATGTTATAATCGGGGGACTGCCAGTCAGCTATCGTTCTTTGGACCGAGCATAAACCTTATTTGCACGATTATTTTTATTGTTAGTTTTCTACACTTCAGTTGAATTATGTCGCAATTACGGTCGTCGAAAAAGCTATCATCGGTTTATAAAGTAAAGAAGTTTATCGATGAATTTATATATTAAATAGATAATGGATATCAAATAAATTGTAAATTGTAAAGTTTTCATATTCTGGAATAAATTTGAGTGTAAGAAACACGTGGTTAGTGTACAGCACAAAAATAGAAAATAATTTATATTTGGTTTAGGATTAACATTGATTACGTGCAATCTACCGCTTAATTTGTTAGATAGTGAATCATTTTGCTCTATTTATAGATTATAAAAATGTATTGCCGAAGTAATTGCAGAGGAGGTGCAATTAGCAATGAAAAAAATAAATAAGATTTCAAAAAATCAACTGTTGATGTTTATGAGTGATGGTGCCGCAAACGCTCTTTCTATATGCCGATCTCTTAAACAAGATTGTTTTAGCTTCTTACATGTTATATGTAAAATCAATGCTTTAAATATTGTGCCACAACCTATTCCATTGTATTATCTAGAGGTGGACGGTTCAATAACTCGTACAAAAGTAGTTTTTCTCAATCCCTGAAAATGTATTCGTGAATTTCACAGACAATCTTCTGATATCCCTGAATCACAGCCCATTCTTACATGTTATAAAATATGGTTAAAGGCAGCGTTTTATTAGTTTCACCATTTCCAACACGTCAAGTCTCTGGTTTTACAATGTAATTCCAATGAAGCAATTTCTATCAAGGAAAGTTGAAACAAATTCAAAGATGCTGAAGTTGCAGTAGATTTAGAAACTATTTCATAATAATTACAATGGACTAGTTCAAGCATTTGAAAATTTTTTGTCGTTAATAGCAGTGAAATCAGTACAAAATTGTGGATACTGTACAAACACAGCCACATGCATGTTGGTGCTATTGCTAAAAAAGATATATGTTAACGGTAGATTCAGATTTTACAAGATTAAAATAAATTTTTAGTGGTAGTTGGTTTACAGATCTGTTAAGGATTAGCAAAATTTTTTTAATTATGCAAGTATTTCATTAGATGTCAAACGGTTCTTCTCTGAATATAAAAATATTTCTCGCGACGAAACTACTGAAACGTACCTGATGCTGCAAATATTTAATCGATCTTATCCACTTTGTGCATCCTTATATACAACGCTTCTTAAACGGGCAAGTTGTTATTTACATTTGTTACTTGTTAAACTCCCTGTACCTCCTCAATAATGCATCACTGACATAACGATTGTAGCTCCAATTAGTAATTATCATAGATTCAAATCGTGGAGTTAATTGTCGGCTTACCAGCAGCGCAGATATTAGAATGTGGACATCGGCGCCGTAAATTAACCTTGAGTACAATTGTGGAATGTTGTCACAATTAACCCATTTCTTCCCAGTGTTGCGTACACGCAACACGATATTTTACTTCACAAAATGCAATTCAAATGATATTTTTATACAAAACTCATAATAGATATGTTAAAAGGCATTCATAGTCTCTTTATCCTATATGTTTGAATTTCACAATTAGATTAATACTTCGTGAAAAAAGTTTATTATTGAAAACACGATTTTTTCAATATTTTTCAGTAAGTTATTTCAAATGTTAAAATCTATTTATTTAAAATTTTATGTGCATATTACTATGTATGTCCGTTGGCGCAACGCTGGGAGTTATCAGCTTAAGTTCGCAACAGTGGGGTTACATAGCACAAATTCGCAATGTTGGGAGTTCTCCGACTCTAATTAATTCTACGAGTTGTAACCTGTGCAATCAAAAATAACTCGTATTAAATGTGATGTGTGGAATTGAAGTTCTTTAAAATCTATAGGTTTTGAAAGTGTAATAATTAAATTTGTGGTGGGTACATTTGAAATCCATACTACTGTAGACGAGAAAATATATATGTCAGTATCTGAAGACATTCTAAAAAACAAAAAAAGAAAGAACCTGTAACAAAGTGGAGGAAGTGTACCCCAACTTACACTGGCGCTCCTAAAAATTGTGAAGACAGATGTGTCGAAGAAATAAATAATAAGTTTGGGAGTTTGACACTCATACAAATGTTTGAGCTTTTCTTAGACAGACCAATTTTGGATCAAATTGTACAGTTTTCACTCAAATATGCTCAGAGTAAAAATAACCACACATTTGCTGTCTCTTGTACTGACTTGAAAAAATTTATTGGTATCCTGATATTTACTGGTTATCACTCTCTTCCCCAAACGAAATTTTACTGGAGTTTAGATGAAGATAAAGGAATCCCGCTCATACGTAAAACAATGTCACGGAACAGATTTGATGAAATAAAAAAGTATATTCATCTTTCCGATAATGATACGTTAGACAAATCTGATAAATTTTCCAAACTAAGACCTTTTTTCAACGAGCTAAATAAACGGTACATGCAATTTGGTGTACTTTCTCATAAGATATCCATTGATGAAGAGATGGTGTCATATTTTGGACGTCACTCAGCAAAGACGTTCATAAGAGGCAAACCAGTAAGATTTGGTTTCAGACTGTGGTGTATTGCTTCAGCCGGAGGATATTTGTATCACTTTGACCCTTATGGAGGAGCTTCACACAAAACTGATGAAAACTTGGGTTTAGGTGAAAGGGTTGTGACAAATTTGTTGAAAATTGTTCATGATCCTGAAAATTACATAATATTTTTTGATAATTTCTTCACCAGCCATTACCTTCACACCTTGTTGTCAGAAATGAAATTTTTTTCAGCTGGTACAGTGAGGGAGAATCGAATGGCTCCCTGTCAACTTCAAACAGTAAAAGCTTTGGTGAAAGAACCAAAAGGAAACTTACATTATAGATCTGATGGCAAAAATAAAGTATTCGCTGTCAGATGGCATGACAACTCCGTTGTAGCAGTTATTACCAACTTTGGTACCCTTGAGCCACTGATGAATGTAAGGAGGTATAGCTGAAAAGAAAAAAATACAATATAGTCTCTCAACCATATGTTATCCACCAGTACAACCAAGGCATGGGTGGTGTAGATTTGCATGACAATACCATTGCAAATTATAGAATAAGAATTAGAGGCAAGAAATCGTGGTGGCCATTATTATCTAATGCAATTGATAGTGCAGTTGTCAATGCCTGGAAAATGTACCAACTGGCAACAGGCTCCATCACCAGCCAAATTGAATTTAGATCGCATATTGTGCTTTCACTATTGAAAGCTGAACATGAAACTGAACTGGAGATAAACAAGAACAGCCAAGGAAAAACATCAACCCAGCAAAAACAAATTGCCAGGGGCAGTGAAGAAAGACAGAATTGATCACATTATAATCCGAAATGAAGACAATGCGAGGAGGAGATGCAAAATTTGTAAGAGTCAAACAATTTACATATACAAGAAATGCTAAGTTCACCTTCATACAGAATGTTTTTCCAAATTTCATGAGTGATCCCGACAACTTTGGTTAGTTTTCTTTACATAATCAACAATCCTTTACATTTTCAGCAAATTAATAAATACCAAAACCTTATTTTTTTTATCGGGAAGCTCCCAACGTTGCGTCAGCGTAACATTATGTGTAGGACAAATGGCAGGTCATACGGCTAGTTTTTAAGATTTATTATTTCAATTATTTTCAATTAAAATTAATACTGAAATATAATATTTTTCCATTATTTTTATTTTTGAGAAGAAATGGGTTAATACAATTGTTAAGAGCTAGTACATTTTTAAATACAATTTGAAACTACAACATTCTTGTTTACTATGTTTTTATGTTTTGAAATAAGATTTTAAGAAACATAAGCAAGGATTGCAAAAACAAAATTATGAAACGAGCAATTTACCTTAATTCGCTATCTATTCCCTATAACAGACAACGTTGCAGTTGAATAATTCTTATTCTATACTTATAAAAATAATAAAAAAGATATAGGAAAATTGTAGGCAAAAAGTGCTTCCTAAAAAAACGTTTCTTAAGCTTTATAAATAAGAATGATTAGGAGCATAGAAAACACAATTATATCATTAGAAGAGGTTCCAGTCGTCAGAAGGAGCAGTTTATGGCTTCAAAAATGCAATTTTGACTGTACACTTCGAAAAACAATGAAGTCTTTAAGAGCTATCTACTGTTTTATTCCAGTTTTATATGCAAACCTTAGAAGACAACCCACGTATTGACTCTATGCCATTAGTGAGTGACACAGAAGTGTATTTGAAGTATTTGCCAAAAACGTTTATTTTGTTCCCAAAAGTATTGTCCTGTCTAGAGTCTAGTTACAGCAATTGAATTCTCTTTGCCTATTCACGAATATATTCGAATGAAAGATATGATCATAAATTCACTCTCGGTTAGTGTATAAAGATGAGAATGACTTTTATATAGTTTTTAATTTAATTGAAACAGCTTCAAGCACTTTGTACGCATTCTTAAGTTGTAATGTTAAAACTTCAACTAATAGATAATTTTATTTTGCAGAAAGAGAAAGTCTTTTTAATATGTATGTACAGGTGGTAAGAGCCGTTTACTCACCTCCTAGAAAATCATCAAAGTTGAAACGCAAACGTTTTTCTGATACAGACGTCTGTATGTATTTAGTATGTTAGTGTTGTGTTAGCGAATTAAATTTATTATTTTTTTAGTGCATGATCTATCGAAAAAGAGGAAACTCTATTGCGCAGAATCGTGGCTTTCAAGCATGGAAGAGAGTTGTTAAAATTGATGTTGGAAATCGACTTTTCTTAAAGGAAAGTTTTTGTTTAATTTTCGAAATATGGAAAATAAATATAATATTCAGCAAATGTTGTTTCAGAGTCAGTTATAAGAAAAATTCAAATTCTGAATTATTTAAATATAACCTATCGTTTTCTTTTGTTCGCTTTTCCTCTATTTTGTATATAAGTTAAGATTGTACTTAAAGTTAGTTATTTGAAATAAAAGTATGTATATATGATATAATTAGAGCATTTATTTTTTATTAGAAAATCAATTAATGATTAATTTATCTTGGGTTGCTTGGGAATATTATTTCTTTTTTTTTTCAAGGAACTTAGTAATTCTTTTATAGTGCATAAGTATTTTATTCAATTATACGAGGGCCAAAACAATTATTTATCTTCAAGTTGTATTGTAACCCGCTATGTATAGACTAACGCTACAAACTTACAAGTTTTAACTAGTTAAAGTTTGCCTACAGTAGACGCGCGAGGCCGAGAGAGTCGCATATTAGTATCAAAATGGATCGTATCGAGCAGTGAGCGGTGATTAAATACTTGCGTTTAAAAAAGGTGACCCCAACTCAAATTTATCAAGATTTGGAGGATACATTAGGGAAATCTGTAGTATCATACGACATAGTTGGTGGTGTCGTGGGTTTAAATATGGTAGATAGTCGCATACAGGTGGAGCGTCCATAACCGTCGCTACCCAAGAAAATGTTGAAAAGGTCCATGATCTCGTGCTGCAATATAGACGCGTGACTATTAGACAACTAGTTGAAGATACTGGTCTCTCATACCATATGGCATATAATATTGGGTCTGGGAAAAAATTCGTGGCGTTTTTCCCGATAGATGGCATTGGTTGCCGATAACTAAAGAACAACAAGTCACAGCGACACCACCGACGGCTCGTTTTTTAGATGACCTTCCGAACGTTAGTTTGAGCGTAGAAACATTGTAATCGGTGCAGTGGTTGGAAAGTTATTCGCACTTGAAAATGGAGAAGAATAATGAGAAATTTCGCTATATTCTGCAATATTATTATGACAAGGGGAAGAACGCTGCGCAGGCTTGTGATAAAATTTGTGCTGTGTACGGTGAAGGTACTTTATCGAAATCTGTTGCGCGGAAATGGTTCGCTCGCTTTCGTTCTGGAAATTTCAATGTGAAAGATGAGTCACGCTCCGGTCGTCCAATCACTGAAAAATCTGATGAAATTCTTGAAAAAGTCCAACAAGATAAGCATATCAGCAGTGTCGATATTGGCATGGAGCTAGGCATTGACCACAAAACTGTTTTGAACCATTTACACAAAGCTGGTTACAAAAAAAAGCTTGACGTATGGGTTCCTCATGAGTTGAGCGTGAAAAACATGATGGACCGAATTAACATCTGCGATGCGCTGCTGAAACGGAATGAAATCGAGCCGCTTCTGAAACGTTTAATAACCGGAGATGAAAAATGGATTACGTACGATAATCGGAAGCGTAAAAGATCGTGGATAAAGGATGGTGAGCCGTCACAAGCGTTCGCTAAGCCAACATTGACGCCAAAAAAAGTGATGCTGTGTGTATGGTGGGACTGGAGGGGAATCGTCCACTACGAGCTACTTCCAACTGGTCAGACGATTGATTCTCAACTCTACTGTGCACAACTAGAGAGATTACGCCAGGTGATTGAAAGAAAACGGCCCGAATTGATTAATAGGAAAGGTGTTGTCTTCCATCATGACAACGCCCGACCACACACTTCTTTGATGACCCGTCAAAAATTGAGAGAGTTTGGTTGGGAAGTTTTGATGCACCCACCTTACAGTCCGGATATAGCACCCCCTGACTATCATCTGTTTCGATCTCTGCAGAACTCTCTCAATGGAATTAAGTTGGTTTCAAAAGAAGCCTGTGAAAACTACTTGATTCAGTTTTTCGACCAGAAACCACAGAAGTTTTTCACCGATGGGATCATGGATCTACCAAAAAAATGGCGAAACATTGTCGATAATAATGGAGCATATTCGGTTTAAATGAATTCGTCCACGCGCCATGCGGGGACCAGTTGAATTTTACTGAAAAAACGCCACGAACTTTTTCCCAGACCCAATATAATGACTCCCGAATTAAACGTGAAGGAATTGTCTGCAAGATGGGTACCACGAATGTTAACAGACGTACACAAGGAAGCTTGAAAAGACATTTGCAGTCTTCTTTTAACGCGGAATAAACACTTCAAAGAAAATTTTCTTGCAAGATTTGTGACAATGGATGATTTCTGGATTCATCATTATGATGTGGAGACCAAAATACAGTGTAAAGAGTGGATACATCGAAGTTCACCACCGCCTCAAAAATTCAATTGCAAGCTTCAGCAGGGAAGGTCATGATATCCGTATTTTGGGGTGCCGAAGGCGGAATTTTAGTAGATTTCCTGCAGAAGGGGGGCACAATTACAGGTGCTTATTATGAAAACTTAATTCCCAAATTATGAAGCGCGATAAAAGAAAAACGTCGGGGGAAGTTGCGCAAAGGTGTTCTCTTGCAGCAGGATGACGCACCCAGTCACAGGTCCACAATTGCAACAGCTATTGCAACTGTTGCAATTGTGGACCTATGACTGCTCAGGCAGGCTTCGAAGTAGTTGAACATCCGCCAGATTTGGCCCCAGCTATTGCCAACTGTTTCCAAAATTTAAATAACAATCGTTGTAAACGATTTCTATCAAATACTAATGTGATATGTGCGGTTAATCGGTGCTTTGCAGAGGTAGAACAACTTTTTTTCCGGAAGCGTTAGAAATGCTAGAATATCGATGGGACATTGACCATTTTGGTCCAACATATTTTGCCATGTTTCTGGTAGTAGTATGATTCCGCGCTCGTAAAACTTCTGTGTATAAGTTGCAAAAACTTGGACCAACCTATTTTTGACGTCTCCGTTTGAATTAAACGTTTTCCCATCTCAAGAATTTTGTAAAAATCCGAAGAAGTGGAAGCTGGAGGTAGCAGAGGCGGCTGCAGTTGCACATCCTATACAATCTGTAGCAGTTTATGGTGAGTCATCAAACTTATATGAACGCTGGCGTCATCGTTCATAAAAATTACACATTTACTGGCCTTCTTAATCTGGCCATTTTTTTGCAATGATATCTCTCCTAATTTTTTTCTGTTTGGAAACAGTACACTTCCGAATTAATTATATAACTGTCTGGTAGAACCTCAGAAAAAATGCTCTTGAAATTTCAAATTTTAGGACTATCGACTTTCGAAGTACTTTGAGCTGGCATATTTTTCCTGTTTTTTGATCGATTGTGTTCAATATTGTTGTAAACACTCCATCTTCATCGCTAGGTATGATTAGAGCTGGATAATCGTGTATATTAGATCGAAACGGAGAGTTGATAGTATGCATTCGCTCGTGCCTATTATCGTTACACAAGGACCTGCCTTTGGGCCACACGACTATCCAGTTGTAGTTATGATTCACTTTAGAAAAGGATCACTAGTCTTTCTTTCACCGTATTTGCAGCAAATCACAGACACCAATGCGACGTAGCAAATCTCTGAGAACATGAGGCGCCCAAATATCCAGCTTCGATAGACAACTAAGTCGTTTTACATGATCATGGAGGATCGACGTCGACAAATTTAATCTCGTAGCAATTTTCATTCGGTGTTTTCGTTTAATCAATACCGCTTTGTCTTCATCAGCATCAACTGATTTGACATCGAAATTATCAGAACGAAATTTTGCAAACTGGTTTTGGAACAGACGTTGTGTTGAGGCTTCTTCTTTAAACTTTTCACATAACTTTTTCTTGCTTTGACTGTTCTTACTCTTTCGGCAATAAAAAACAAAATATGCTGAAAACAGATAATACTCATTTAGATTATTGACATAAGTATTTCTAAAGCATTTGACATAATAGGTAATTGTTCGTTGACAAATAAATTAAATGCATTTGGTTTCAATAACGATACAACTACATCTGGTGGTGAGTGCAAACTGGGTCCCATTACTTTCCATTCTCTTTATGATTTACTAGAAAACCTAATGTGTGAGTATTTGGCTTACGCAGACGATTTTAAAATATTTGCTGTGTCGATATTGCGCACATTCTCAAAATCAATTATATCAACAATTAGTGTGTGGATAACAGGTTGAGCTTAAATATAGGTAAACGTAATCTAATTTCGTTTCATTTCAGTTAACTGTTAAAGAGTAAGGAAAAATTTAACATCTTATTTTTTTTAACTGTAGATTGACTTTGAGAATCAAATAGCAGAGGTATGTAATAGGTGTTTTTTAAGCTGCATAAGAACTATCGATATCGATAACAATGGTTTTACAGCTGATAATGTCAAACTGTATTGACATTTCTGTTCAGTAAGGTTTGGCAAGTCATCACGAATCAACAAAAATTGTGGAGATTTACTTTGAAAAAAATAAATTGTTCGCGAAGTTCAAAGAGCACTTCGTCCATTTTACGTTCAACATAATCAGCCTAGTGAGCAAGCAATTCGTGCAGTTATTGATCGTTTTCGCACTTACTCTTCTCGATTCAAACCCATCAACAAGACAAAGAAATGTGCGTACCGAAGAAAATATTGCTGCTGTAGCGTGAAGTATTGAAGAAGACGCCGAAATGTCGATTCGTCGTCGTTCTCATCTTGTTGGCCGTTGTCCTTCGACTACGTAAATACAGCTCGTGCAAGAATTGAAGTCAAACGACCATCGTTTGCGTCGCATTTTTGCTGATTGGGCTCATTTGAAACTGGCCGAAGATGAGCATTTTTATCAAAGAATTGTGTTTAGTGATGAAGCTCATTTCTGGTTAAATGGTTACGTCAATAAGCAAAATTGCCGTATTCGGAGCGAAGACAATCCTCAAGCCGTTAAGGAATCTCCATTACATCGGCATTATCGGTCCTTATTTCCTTCGAAATGAGGAAGGAGCTGCCGCTACGGTGAATGGCGAGCGATATCGAGACATGCCGACTGAATTTTTGTTTCCAAAAATTAATCAGCAAAACATCGACGACATTTGGTTCCAACAACTTGCCATACAGCGCGCTTAACAATCGATTTATTGCAAAATCAATTTGGTGACAATTTTATTATCAGAAGTGGTCCTATTCACTGCCCCCCTCGTTCGTGTGATTTAACGCCCTTGGATTACTTTTTATAGGGCTATGTCAAGTCATTGGTTTATGCCGACAAACCAGTAACTCTTAAAATACTGGAAGCCTATATTCAAGCCACCATTGACGCCATACGGCCAGATTTATTGGAAAAAGTAGTCAAAAATTGGACTGATCGAATGGACCATGTAACTCGTAGCCGCGGCGGACATATGTCAGAAACCATATTTAAAAAATAAATGACATAAAATTATCTACCAGATTATAATAAAATAAAATTTCATTCCAACAATATTTCTGTCTTGTATTATCATTTTAAGTTCTCAAGCTCTTAAAAAATAATATATATATATATATATATATATAACCTAGAAAAAAACCAGAAGAAGATACCAGCGAGAGTATTGAAACGCGAAGCAAAATAATATCAAAAACAAAATATTGCTAAGCGAAAGAAATCCATATTGTGGTTCTGTTAACCGGGTAATCCTAAGGACTAACACTTGATTCTAAGCTAAGACTTTAGTATTACTCAGTAAACTGCAACTTTATCTGTTACAAATGCATATATATTTTACATTAACAAAAAACTGAGATAGCAATGGAAGGCGTGCCCTTTATTTAAATTTGCCGCTTCAATTGATAAGCAAAATGGTGATGTTTCATGGTATCGAAACTTGAAAAACTTTATGCGCTTGTACGAGCTTTATACGACCAGGAAAATATTTTAAAAATATATGTCATTTCAATTTATTTATAAAAAGACAATAATAGTGTTACAAAATTTTTGTGCAAAAGTTAGTTTTTATTAATCGAATGAAGTAAATAGGTAAATGACTAAAATAAATGTAAAACATACATAAAAATATAAAAAAAGGGCCGAGACGTGTTTCAAGAAATCTTTAATATTTAATTTAAACTTTATTGCAAACGTGTACGGTTCGCAAAATGACGGATATTAATTCAAATCCAAACAATGTTTTGTATTGTTCTCCGCCCAGTTCGTTATTGAATATTCTTATACTATACTTTAGTAATCTTGGGATTTCTCAAAATTTTAAATGCCACCAACTGATAATTGGATGCATGTTTATTAACAAACCGTCTTAGTTATTTATGTTGCATAACTTCGGTGTTTTCTTTGTTTAAGAGATTATTATTTTTAATAGGAAAATGATCATTTTTATTTATGCAAATGTAAAGAGATATTCTGAATCTATTTATTTATTTATTGTCGTTGTATGTACAGTCGTAAAATTTTATTGTACTATTTTATACCACAATAACAATCACAGCTTTAATTTACGTGGTTCACTGCGTGCTGTAAACCATATAAATTCTATTTTTCCTTTTTGATGTATAAACGACGTATGTTATATTTCTACACGTACATGGCTTGACCTGGTTTTTATGGGGTAATAAAATAGGCCATTAGCCTTCGACTTGCAAAGGGCGTTGAAATGATTTAGCAAAACTAGAATATTGTCCAGACAGATACAGATTTATAACCAAAATAATTTATTATTCTGTTCAAAAATATTTCTTAATTTAATTTCTTCACCTTCATTTTATTGAAAATATTACAAGCAGAGCTAAAATTGAATATAAAATACCAACGGATGAAATGCATAATTTACATTATTTTTATTTCAGGTTACAGTATTAGATAGTATGAGTGTGTACTTATTTAAATTCTCACCTTTTTTGCCATGTTTTAGTAGTATTTATTTAATAAAATAATATCGTAATAACCTGTCTTTGATCGTGACTCTTTCAAAACTATATACTATATTTAAACAATTATGATATAATTAAGTGTTACTTTGAAATGTGAATTTTACATTTTCTGCGATGTGTGACGAATGTTTCTTTATTTAAAGAATGATCGTATTAAAAACATTACTTACTCTGTATTTCTTTATTTTGTTTACGTTATAACATTACTAGTTGTTACAAATTACTTAGAAATCAACTTTGATGTAGGAAAAATGAGGAAGGGAATATTGAATGCAAATAATTAATTTTTGTGTGTTTAAAATATACATTTTTACATAAATCATTTTCAGTCTTGCATATGTATTGCCACTTTAAAATTAATTTGATTTTTTTTGATTCTTTGTGGATAAAAACGAAAAAAATCCTTTACCTAATTGCTACTCACCCTGGTAGATGGCGCCGCTCATTCAAGTAAAATAAAATTTTATACGTGAAAAGTATAAATATAAGTTAATAAAAAAAGAAATGTATTATTTATTATAATTATTAATTTGTTCTTAATGGTTACAGATTTAAATATAAAATTTATCGGTGCTATTTATATTTTCAAAAGCATTGTCGAATGAATTTCATTCATTGTTCATCGAATACATACATAAATACACATGTATTTAAATTAGTTCATTGATACAAATAAAGGATTGAAATCGTTTTAGTGTGTGTAAAATAGGAAAATATGTAGCGACACAGATTATGGAGCATGAGTTAAGCGTAGGAGTGGGAAACGTCTGATAGAAGCATCCTCTTTGATTTCCGTTTTTTTTCCCGAATCTATTAAAACATTGTGCTCGTTCTAAAAATCTTGAAACCATTATTTCTGTTGTACGTAACTATATCTATTATATTTAAGGAAATTAAATATATACACGAATATTTTGACACGTTTTGTGGGTGTAGTTTTGACAGTATTATAAAAAGTAAATTATACAACCACGCAAAGTATCAAGAGTAAAATATGACAAGATTGTTTAGGTATAGAAATTAATATCATTGTTTTCGTATCCTTTTCTCAAATGTAAATGAGGAAACCCGTAATTTCATAAGGTAAACGAACTCTAGAAATGTATATGGTATGTTGAAATTTTAGATTATATCTGATTCATTGTGAAAATCATATGTCACAGCGAAAATTGAATAGATTATAAATTATTACATATGTATTTGTGTATATGGTTTCCAATATATGTATATATTTTGATTCAGATATGGTACAAAATTGGTAGTCAATCTATTTTTTTATTATTAATTTTGGTTATTGTTTAGTTAATGTAGACTATTGTAATGTTTCCCGAAACTTAGTTTTTTCAAAGCTACCTTATTAATTCAGATAAATTGATTGGTGAAAATGAACTAGCTGCGAAAGCAAATAAGGAAATCGAAAATACCATTTTTAGAAAGGTTTATCTGAGGTACACGCAATCCAGATGGAATGCCGATGTTTATGTGATCGAGGTTTTTTTTAAACAAGTTGTTTCCATAATATTTTAGTAAGATGTCCACAGTTATTGTATACTGTTGATAGTATTTACGATTTGTGAAAATGAAGTCGAATTTATATATTTACTATAAAAACCAGGACACACTAAGAAACATCCGTTTTGACAAAGAAAATTGGTTTGGAATTTTAAGAAATTTTTAAGTTTATATTGTAGCGGATCGAAATGTGAAATTTATCTTTATAAATAAAAGAGCCTTCGAACGTACTTAATATCAAGTTGTTATGAAGCTAAAATTTGCTATATTCCTTTAGTTAACACTCTCTGATCTCTGATTTTTAACTATTTATTTTAGGACAAAAAGAATTTATTAATTATCACTTTAATATAAGTTTTGTAATTGAAACGCTAAAAATTACAGAAAAATTACTACGCATAATTTTTTTAAAATATTTATGTAATTCTTTCATATATTTATGTATACATATAAAGGGTTTTCCGATAGGGACTTGACAATTTTTAATTCAATTTGTGAACGCACCCTTTCACTAATCATCGAACTGTCACTGTCAATTTATTCAGTAAACTTAACATTTTCATCATGGTAAAGTACACGAACGAACAACGTTTGCAAATTGTAAAAATTTACTGCAGAAATTCGGAGTCGGTGACCGCTACTTTAAGAGCGTTAACTCCGATTTTCGGTCGTAATTCTCGTCCTAGTAGACAGGCAGTAACAAGTTTAGTGCAAAAATTTGAGTCTACATATTCGTTGTGTGATGTTGCCGTGCCACTGAGACAACGGGTTGATCGAAGTGCCGAAAATATCGCTGCCGTTGAAACGTCCGTAGCAAATGATCCAAATCAGTCAATTCCACGGCGTTCTCAAGAGTTGGGCATCGCCCAGACCATTTTATGGCGAATTTTACGTAAGGATCTTGGTTTACACCCATACAAGATCAAGCTGACTCAAGAATTGAAGCCGATGGACCATCTGAAGCGACGTACGTTCTCCGATTGGGCTCTGGAAAAGATGCGCCAAGATGATCAATTTCATCGCAAAATCATTTTCAGTGACGAAGCTCATTTTTGGCTCAATGGGTTCGTCAATAAGCAAAATATGCGATATTGGTCGGGTGAAAATCCACATGTGCTTCATGAAGCACCACTTCATCCACAAAAAATAATTGTTTGATGCGGTTTGCATGCCGGCGGCGTCATAGGGCCATATTTTTTCGTCGACGATAATGATTGTCACGTTATTGTGAATGGTAATCGTTATCGCGTTATGATTACCGATTATTTTTGGCCCGAACTGGAAGATATGGACTTGGACAACATGTGGTATCAGCAGGACGGTGCCACAAGCCACACAGCACACGTTACAATTGATTTATTGAAGAGTAAGTTTGATGAGCGTGTTATCTCAAGAAATGGACCAGTCGATTGGCCGCCTCGTTCGTGCGATTTAACGCCTCTAGACTTTTTTCTTTGGGGCTATGTCAAGTCATTGGTCTATGCCAACAAGCCGACAACGTTGGAAGAGCTCAGAGCCAACATTGAACGCGAAATAACAGCTGTTTCGGCCGAATTGTGTGGCCGAGTCATCGAAAATTGGGTCCAACGAATCGACCGCTGCAAACGTGCCCGCGGTGGCCATATGAACGAAGTCGAGTTCCATTCATAAATGTTTTGATTGTACTTCAACCCGATAATAAAAATTTTAAATATCTCAAATGGTCTGCATTTTATTTTGAAAAAAAGTTGTCAAGTCCTTATTGGAAAACCCTTTATAAGTCAAGTAAGTTTTTTGGCACATACTTATATACACATATAGCCAGGTTGGCATACTTCATCTAAAAATATTAATTATTTACACAAATAATTATTATCTTGCGATACTATCAAATTTTAACTGTTTTTTAATTACTATTAGTAATTTTAGTTATGAGTGGTGAACGCAAAACAATTTGCAAATTCAATTGAAATGGAATAATTTGTTCTTAATATGTTTTTACAATCTCTCTAAAGCGAAAGTATCAATAATAAAAAAATCAAATGCAGTATGTTATGTTGTGTGTTACATGAAAGAAAGAAATATATTCTATTGTTTTTTTACTTCTTATTCTCTCCAAAAGCAATTTGAACGATCCGTATTTGAGGTGTTTAATTGTGACGAAAACTAAAACTTCTGTAACAATGTACAAAGAAGAAAATCATATCGAAATTAAGTTAATAAATGCTCGCCTGCTTATATTTTCTACGTTTTAAAAACAATGTTGACGATGAACTTTAAATGTATACTTATATAAGTATTTAAAAATATTTTGTACATATATACAATCGGTCGCAGAGAAAACCGAACTTTTTTAAAATAAAAACAAAAGCTTACTATTTTGGTAAAATTCATTTATTTTATTCAAAGTAGTCTCCTTTGGCTTTAAGACAATGTTTTGCACGGTTAATTATCATGTCGAATGAATTTTTAAGTTCATCTTTAGAGATGTCCTTCAAGATCGCTGTCGATGCCTTTTTAATGGCTTCGACGTCGGCATAACGCTGTCCTTTTATCGGCAAATGTAGTGTGGAGAATAGATAGAAATTGCAGGGGGCCAAATCCAGTGAATGGTTGATGGTTAAAATGCCATTTGTAGTTAGAAAATCAGTGACAAGCGTCGAGCAATGAGATGGTGCATTATCATGTAACAAAGGCCAGCTACCATTTTCAGGATATTGAGGGCACACACGACAAATACGCGCCAAAAAGCGCTTCATAACACCAAGATAATATAAAGTATCGACTGTTTGACTAGTTGGTACAAACTCTTTGTGCACTATGCCTTTCGAATCATTGAAACAAATCAACATTGTCTTCACTTTTGACTTCTACAAATGGCTTTTTTTCGGTCTTTCTTCGCTTGGATGCTTCCATTCAGAGCTTTGACGCTTGATCTCTGGATTATATTGAAAACACCACATCTCATCGCCAGTTACAAAAGAATACCTGAAGTTTTCGTCCTTTTTTGAGTCTTTAATCAAGTATGTACAATGTTGAATTCAGTTCGCTTGTGTGGTACAAACCTTTCTCGTCCTAAAGGCTGAGTCAAAATACTATGAATTGAATCTATGGAAATATTTAATCCCATTCCTACATATCGCAATGAGGATTTCGGCTCATTTCTTATAAATTCATCCGCAAGTTGTACCAGAATGTTCGTCGCCATTTAAGTCCGTACGACTGTCTTTAAATTGTTTGTACCACTCATACATACTCGTACGTGATAAACACGCATTACCATACATTTGCTTCATCAAACCAAACGTTTCAGTAAACGATTTACCAAGTTTAAAACAGAACTTGATATTTGCTCTTTGTTCGAAATTCATTTTTCGGCCAATACCAAATACACACTGTTACTTTATGCGCAATTTATCTGTTTCCAATGATGCAAATATCATGATATTTTGACATAACATTGGTAAAAAAATCTACCTTACGAACGCATTTTTTTAAATAG
Source organism: Dermolepida albohirtum (assembly GCA_031893035.1). Classification (NCBI taxonomy): domain Eukaryota; kingdom Metazoa; phylum Arthropoda; class Insecta; order Coleoptera; family Scarabaeidae; genus Dermolepida; species Dermolepida albohirtum. Next base: position 144,834 of record JAVIWB010001650.1, read on the forward strand.
ATGGCGCCCCTAAGAATTACTATTTTAGAAAAGTTCCGTTTTCTCTGCGACCGATTGTGTATTTTCAAAAAAGCTTGTAATTAGTTTATATTGTAATATGAATCAGTATGTATTGATATCTATTACTTATTATACTAGTAATAAGATTAAGACGTGTATATATTACGATAATGTAGAGTAAAAATATATATTTTTAAATCATAAATAAGAAATGCAATTTTTCATGGTTCACGCAATACAATTTTCTTGCATTTGTAAATGTTGAAATTTCAAAACGGCAAATATATATTCATTTAAATATGTAAAAAACTATCAATATAATTTGGTACGTAGACTTCCGCGGTCGTGGTCCATGCTATCTGCTTCTGGGTTTCCGGGCTGGAACCGCGTCACTAGTAGTTTCAGTGCAGTAGTTTAGCCCTGAAGATGTCCCATACAAATGGGTACGAAACGTCGGCAGATATACTAGTGACGCGGTTCCAGCCCGGAAACCCAGAAGCAGATAACTATCAATATAGTTAAGATTTATAGTATAAAATCGGAATTTAGTGTTAAAATATCGTAGTGGGCGAGAAGGGGCTGAACTTATAAAAGCATATGGACATATGTATGGATATAATGATAATTTATGTAGAAAGGTTAAATTGTAAGTTTGATATAGTGCAATAAGAATAAATGACCCAAATATATATATATATATATATATATATATATATATATAAAAGAAGCATATGAAATGATAAATTTGACAAAGGCTAGAAAATAGATAAATAAAATAGGAAAAGCAAAGATGACGTTTGTACATATGAGAAACATATTTAGTACGTGAAATTAAGTTACAAATAGCCAACGTTTACATTTAAAATGTAAAAATTCGATTAAAAAACGATTTTGTCAACTAAAGTGGTACTTGAGAAAATTGAAAAGATGAGAAATTTAAAATATAAAAAGAAAGAATAATGTGTAGTCCTAATTCAAATAAGAATTTTGAGCACGATTAATACACATAAATGAAATACGAAGAAGAATAGTCAAAATCGATTCTTTTTTGTTATTTTGTGAAGAAGCTATATAAGCCGACGAGAACAGCCTAGGAGAAGAAACCTATTGACAATGCTAAGAACAACATGTACGAGTTATTCACGTTATTATTTATTATGTTTCAAAATAAATTAAAATAATACCTAGATTTATAAACAAGTGTTAAAAACTTAAACATTCATTATTTCAAGTATAAAATATTACATATAAAATGTTTAAATTTAAATTATTATTAAACATCCAAACAAGTCAATTACGAGAGCAGCCATTTTGGTGGTATGTAAGTACATTGACCTCGCATGGATATCAGCTGATTTAAAATAAACGAAGGGATTGCGGGAAGATTTCAATTTCAAAGAAAAGGAGGACAAATTATAGGAAAAAGGAAAAATCTATTTATTTTACAAATTGCAGATTTGATAATAAGGTTAGTGATTTTCGTATATGTATATGTGTTTTTTTTTTGTAATTCCACTGTAAAGGAATTCTTTAAATCTAATTTAATCATGAAAGTTACAGAGTTAGAGTTTTATTAAGTGTAAAAAAGAATAGTTTGTTTTTTAAAGTATTCATTTATTGTTAATCTATTATAGTTAATTTATTGTTGCGTTATTGAGAAGTTATTCTTTTGATTATTCAGTCTGCCAAGAGGACTCGCGATATCCAAAGATCATAAATAAGTATAATCGATTAATTATTAAAACAAAATAAGTATAAAATTTCACTTATTATTATTGTAAATATATTTCAAAAATTAATTTATTAGATTTAAATAGTTTGATGTTAATTCGTAAGTAAACATTTTATTACATTTTGACATAGTTGCAAAGGCAAGCATTTTACTTAATAGTTAATTTCAAAAGTATTCAGTTCGTTTTCATTAATACGTGCATGTATTTAATATTAATATTTATATATATATATATATATATATATATATATATATATATATATATAAGAATACTTTTAACATCCTGTATAACCACACACGCCCATGTTTAAGAGTATATTTATCAAATTAGAACATATTGCATTTTTTTATAATCTCTATAATTTATCTATAAGTTCGCGAGCTCTAAACAATAAACAAATTATTATGTCATGGTCAATTTATTTTTACACTATATTAAGATGTGATCTATTTATATATAAAAATACAAACAAATATTTAGTTTAGTTTTAGTTAGCACCATGGATTATGATTTTTGGCAAAATTGAAAATGCAGTCTATATTGATTCACTATCTGTATTATTTTATTAATTTTAATTTGTAAATTTGCAAATATACTATGTGATAAAAAAGCCATCATAAGTATCTATTTTTAAATTAAATTTTATACAAATATTCACTGTGTTAAGAATAATAAAATATCAAATTTTCATTAAATAATTGATATCCTTTATAGAGATTGGGATGCGTCGAATAAGATGGATTCTTGTGAAAGCTCTTTCCAAGCAGCATGGTAGGGTATAATGTAGCTATTTAAAGCCATTTAAAAGCTCAAACGTAGATTTACGAAGTTCTGGAATCATTCGCTTTATTATATGTCCAAAGGCTAAATATCACATTCCAGCGAGAGAATGTCTGTCCTCATGTTTCAACCATTACATTATGATAGCTGCAAGACGCCAACAACAATATTCTCAATTGGCTTGTGCCATCGCTAAACTAGGCGCTCTTAAAACATGTCTGGAAACGATAGGTCGAGGAGTTAGTATGCTTCATAATTCTTTAATGAACTTATAACAACAGCAACATGACACTCTACAAATTCCTTGGAAGAAGCTTCCATAAGAGTCCATAGAACATATTAGAAGCATACCCAGAGAAACTAAAAAAGAGCATCTTAATCTGCGTTCAGATGGGTTGAAGGTTTATGTTCAACTTTCTAGGAGAATATATGTTGATGATGATGGTCTATGTTTACGTTCACTCTAGATTGAGGTTTGGTGTAATTTATTTATGTTTATTCAGTAGAAGCAAATTTTTCGAATAAAAAATAGTGCTTTTAATCTCAATCTATTTGAAAAATGGAATTAAACCGAGAACATTTTCGCGGAATAATTTTTTATAATTTTCCAAGACACCTATCTTAACAGGAATGCCTCGCCGAGTTGGTTTTTTGGTAATGAAGTACCACACCAATCAGCAATTTGTCGTTGGTATGGAGAATTCAAACTTGGACGGATTAATCTTAGCGACGATCCAAGAGTAGGTTCACCAAAAACGGCAGTCACTCAGGAAAACGTTGATGCCGTGCGCAAGATCATCAACGAAGATCGACATGTGACATATTGCCAGCATTAAAGCATTATTGGAAATTTTAAAGACCTCAATTCAAAAAATTTAGCATAAAGAGTAGTGAGTACAAAAATTAGTTTCCCGCATCTGTTAACCGAAGAACAGAAAGCAGCTAGAGTGAATTGGTGTCAAAAAACTCTAGATCACTTCAACGCCGGAAATTCTAAAAACGTGTATAACATTGTCAGTAGTCATGAATCTTAGATTAACTCATACGAGGCAGAAAATAAACGCCAGACGTCTGTTTGGGTGTTCCAAGGTGAAGTAACGCTGACAAAAGTCATCCTGTCTCCAAAAAGGTGGTCGCGACATTTAACTCGAAAGCAGGCCATGTAATAACAATTCCTCAACAAGATCAAAGAACTGTTACTGCCGATTGGTACACAACCATTCGTTTGCCGTAAGTCATCGCTGAGCTTCGAAAAACCAATCGCAAAAGACGAATCATCCTCCACCAAAACAATGCAAGTTCGCATAATTGAATTTTTAACGCAATAAAACGCCGAATTACTAGGCCACCCTCCGTACAGTTCGCACCTAAGCCCCAACGATTTCTGTACCTTTTCGAAAATCAAGAACGGACTGCATGCTCAAAGGTTCCAGTCGTCAGAAGGAGCAGTCGATGCCTTCGAAAACGCAATTTTGACCGTACCAACAAACGAGTGGAACAACTGCTTCCAGAGTTGGTTCGAGCGCATGCAAAAGTGCATTAATCTTCTTGGAGAATACTTCGAGAAACAATGAAGTATTTAAAAGCTATCTGCTGTTTTATTCCAGTTTTATATGCAAAACTTTAAAGACAACCCACATATAAGTTTAAGTTCTCCAATTATATTTTCAGTTCACTCTTTAGCATATAATTTCTTTTTCAATATTGTGACTTTTTTTATGTTACATTACATCTTAAAAATAAAATAAAAATTATTAAATGTAGATATGACAATAGCTTACGCTTGCTTACTCCTTATATAACCACTGTTTTATATCCTATGATCTTTTTTTAATAGTTACGCATTTTTACAATCATGCTAATAAAAAGGAAATTTTCATTTGTAAGATAATTGGAGAAATGTTTCTGTTTTCTATCAAATTAGTCAATTGTACTAACACATCTATCCATAAAGGTATTCTTGAACTTTTTATAGATTAATTTATGAACTTTTAGCGTATATATTTACGGAAGTAATGCTATCTTCCCAAATAATTGCTTTCTATTTTAATCGGTAGAGTTAATAAATATAAATCTCTTCAAATTAAACTTCGTATCTTAAGAAAGGAATTCTAATTCCAGCTCGTTGCGGACACATTTATATTTCACGCTCATACCATCAAGAACTCATTGAAGTTATCCCCTAATTGTCTGCCTATGCATTTTGAAAGCACAATTTTTGGACGTCTCATCAGCAAATAATGCAATCCCATCGTTTTCGTTTTCGCTTGAAGTGGCGATGATGTAGCAGATTTGTGTTTATGGTATTATAAGTGTGTGTTGTACAACGTAAGTATGCCATCCACAATCGAAATTACTTCGTCAAGATGAGCATAATATTATTAAAGGCTATTAGTCTGTGCTGCATACTTAAAATAAAATAGTACACGTCTAAAGTCTAAAGTGCTAATTTCACAATTGAAATTTTCGTTTTCGATTATGCAAGTGAATGTATACGGTGCCCACATTCTTCTTCCTAATGAAAGTTATTGGCTTTAGATTTCCTTAGATCTTGATAGATAATGTAATAATTGAATCATTGAATTGGGGAAGGAAAGTATTGTAGTTTTGTTTATGGAAATTAATATTAATAAAATACTTAAAAGTTGATTTAGTTACATGTAAAGGTAGAACGGAAGTTGAATCAAACAAACAGTTTCATTTCTGCACTCGTCCTCTATTCATTTAATTTAGCAATGTTTGAGGTTCTTTATACTTTTGGTTTAGCAAGACATCGGTTTTAGACGTTACCTTGTCGTTTGCACCAAACCTTTTCTAATTTTTTCTAAATTGCCTCTTTGACAACCTTTTTTGTGTAGCCATTTTTCCAAGTTGGGTGAAAGAAGAAGGTGTCAGAAGTTAAGTAAAGAAAAAGTAAGGTGCATGCGTGAGTAATTCTATATATATATATATATATATATATATATATATATATATATATATATATATATATATATATATAACCCTGCATTCCGTGATCACACGAGGACGTCGATCGAAGACTGAGGACGTGTGTTTCTTATTCCCTTGACATTCTATTTTGGCAATGTTCGCTGGATATTACTCACAGATAGTTTCATATCCTGTGAGGACAAATCCGGGAAATGCATTCTGACGATTTGATCTCTCTCGAAGTCATTCAGGTTGCACTGGCAACCTTCCGTTGCACACGTTGCAAAATTCACTAATACCTATCCATGCAAACAAAACGCCGGCAACATTCGCCGCGGTAGATGAAACTACTTTTATACAAACATATCGTAACTTGGTAAACAGTTATTGAAGGCAAGGAGAGGGAAGCTAGATGCATCGTGTTGACGAATCCGAATTGGACAAATTTGTATATGTAGATTACAATATTATATATATATATATGATGTACAGGTTGTTACGTATTATTGTATTACTGTTATTACTGCATCGAATTTCAAATTACATTATTCATTTAAGTCATGTCCTGGAATGTACTCTTGACTGCCGATTCCTGGTTATAACTTATGTAAACAACACAAACATTTATGGAAAAGTTATAGTTGAAGATACATTTACGAGATTAATTAAATGAATGAAATAATAGGATTTAAAGAAAGCTTTTAAAATACAGAATAAGACCCAATAAGTCTTTAATTATAGGTTATGTATAACAACAGGACGATATATATATATATATATATATATATATATATATATATATATAGAGGAGCAAAGAAAGCATAATTAATAGAAATAACAATACTCGACCAATAGCTATAGGGATATCACAATAATGAAGACATTACACAAACACGACGAAGTGGAAAACGTTGAATAGAAGTAAGATTAACGAAAGGAACAAACTATTAACGATAAAGGTAATTGATATTATACACTCTTCACTATAGTAATGTTAATATATATATATCCAAATCTATCTGTAATACGAGGGTAGCTGTTTATATTTTGGGAATAACAAACAAAAAAAAATCTTTATAATCGAAAATAGCTTTATTGCTTTTCAAAATATTGCCCTTGAAAATCAATGCGCTTTTAGATTCGTTTAAACCAATCCGAAAAGTATTGCTGCCACTGTGAAGGCGGTATTTGCAAAATATGAGTTTTGAATGCCTCAACTACCTCTTCCGGCGTAGAAAACCGTTGACCATGAAGATTATTCTTCACGTGCGGGAACAAAAAGAAATCACAGGGTGCTAGATCATGGCGGTGGATGGCTCATCAATTCAATGTTTTGCCCGGTCAAATATTCAATTGTTTGAATCAACCTGTGAAAACTCGCATTGTCATGGTGGAGAATGATCTGTCGTTTTCGGTTTGTTTTCCTTATTTCTTCAAAAACTTTTGGCAACCATTTAAAGGCACAGTTGCAACGTGACCGTTTTTTTGCGAAAAAACAGGCGACCATTTGATGTGCTTCGAGGGCGAACAACTTTTGTTGCTTTTGGCTCCTCTTGGAGTACCCACACAGTCGACTGCTATTTACTATCGGGTTCACACGTATAGATCCAAGATTCATCATCTTTGACGACTTTATAAATGTTCTTTGAAGCATTGCCATTGTATTTTTTGTGCATTTCTTGGCACCAATCGACGCGAGCCCTTTTTTGAGCGGTTGTCAAATTATGTGGTACCCAACGTGAACGATTCTTAACGGCTAAATGTTCATGCAGGATCTTATGAACGCTGGTGTTACCAATATCTAGAAATGCCTCAATCTCATGGTATGTCACATGACGGTCTTGTATTATCAATTCAGACACTGCATTAATGTTTGCCGACACAACAACATTTGTGCGACGACCATCACGAAATTCATCGTCCAAAGAACACCGTCCAAGTTTGAATTCACTATACCAACGATAAACAAGGGTACTTTGACAAGTAGTGAGAATGGAAAAGAAAAACGAATTTTTTAAATACAAAATAATTTTCATTTCTCAATATATTCTCCTAAAAGAGTAATACATTTATTCCAACGGTGTTCCAATGCCCTTATGCCTTCTCTAAAATGCGATTCCGGAAGGCTTGCAAAATACTCATTTACGAAGATGATAAGCTCGTCGTTAGACGAAAATTTCTTTCCATCTAGTGCCGTTTTCAATTTTGGAAAAAGGTGGAAGTCGGAAGGGGCTAGATCCGGCGAATAAGGCGCATGCGATACTAATTGGAAATGCAACTCGCGGATTTTGGATATCGCAACTGCGCTGATATGCGAGGAAGTGTTGTCTTGTTGAAACAGAATTTTTTTCTTTGCCATTCCTGGCCGTTTAGTACGAATCTCAACATTTAATTTTGTAGAAGTTCTGCATAATATTGTCCGTTTATTGTGGCACCTTTCTGAAGGTAATCAATGAGCAAAATGCCCTTTGAATCCCAAAAATTGATGCCATCATCTTGTTTGCCGATAAAGTGGTTTTCGCTTTCTTTGGAGGTGCAGAACCACGTTCTAACCATTGTTTCGACTGTTGTTTAGTTTCAGGTGTACTGTAGTGTATCCAAGTTTCATCGCAAGTAACAAATCGCCTACAAAAATCAACCGGATTCCATTTATAAAGGTCCAAAGACTCATTGGAAATGCGCAAACGAGTGAACTTTTGATCAGTTGTAAGTAATCACATATCTTACCGAAAGCTTGGAAAGGCCCAATTCTTTCGTTAAAATGTGGTGTAGGCGTTCTATTGAAATGTTTACCATGTCTGCTATCTCTCTCACTTTGAGTCGTCGATCTTGCGTAGTAATATTATGGATTTTTATAATCATTTCCTTAGAAGTCACGATTTTGGGTGCTTCAGAGCGCGCTTCATCAACACAGCTTGTTCTACCACGTTTAAATTCATTTACCCATCTACTTATTGTGGCGGATGATGGAACAGTTTCACCTAATGTTTCCCGTAACTCATCTTTTATTTCGGTAGCTTTCATACCATTAATTACGAAGTATTTAATCACTGCACGATACGCTGCTTTTTCCATTTTAACAAAACGACGTGTTGCTTCTTTTTCAACCAGCTGTCAAAAATAAACTTATCAACCGGTTTATTTAAATACCGGAATGTAAACATATAAATAGGCAACCTAAATTACAGTGCATTTGTATTACCATTTAGAGTGCCACCTATGTGTCATTCTCACTACTTGTCAAACTATCCTCGTACTGTAGTTTTCGATGGTGCTTTATCACCATATAAAGAATTCAGCTCGTCTATGCATTCTTCTTGAGAGAATCCAGGCTGAAATTTATGAAAAATATTTGCACGAAAATGTTTGCGAGTTAATTCCATGTTTTCGCTGACATAAAATTTTCAAGTTACTGTCAACAATACAAATAGCGACCGGATAATAAAACTGTCAGGTAAATATATTGCCTGAAATGACTAACTTCACGATGCAATCATCAGATCGGAGCGAACACTAACAGTGTTTCCAGTTCCCGAAATATAAACGGCTACCCGCGTATAAACGAAAACGTAATACCGACTAATACATTTTAATTACTTACAAAATAAATTGCCCAAATAAATAGTTATATTTGCATAGTATACAAATTTAGTATACCTAGCATATATGTATACGTTTAAGTTGTTGCAGGGCACAAAAATGCTACGCCAGAGCCGTATGCGCAACTTTAACATCATCGATTTATAATATCGAACACCTTCAGTTAATCGCCAAAGCCTGTCTGTTTAAAGAGGAATATTTACTAGGTTTACAAAATTATTTGTCAACTTACTCCTCATATTGATGATTCATTGTTCTTTCCTTTATTGTAAAGTCGTAAATTCTGCGCTTTCCTAATGTTTGGCTTATTTAAATTGCCACTGTATATGTATTGAACTAACTCTTGAACAATTCAAATTATTTCTTTGGTCCATGATATTTATAGTCACGTTTAGTTAATATATTTCCTATTAAAAAATATGGCATGTGCGTGGGTATAGAATTCTTACACCGGTATTTTTGTATTCTTTCAATTTCAATGACATTTCATTATTAACGATGACAGTAGAATATGTCCTGAATACATGCCACATGCATACAATGTACATAACACAAACATTTTTTACGCACCCAAATGTAAACACCTTGAATTATTATGTCACTTGAAAGTGTGCAGAATTAGCAATGCAATGCAAGTTTATTATTTCTAGTTACTTTAATATATTAATGTTCGTAATTATAATACTAAAGGTATTGTCTAATAGTTAGCAAGTGTATTGGTATCTTTGAAAAGTTATTGTGCATTAGAAAACGTTTTTGTATATGTAAATAAAATAAAAATAAATAGAATTATCTCTAAAGTTTTATTTATTTCGCTACGTAAGTATTTCGCCAATTCAGAACTACTGTTCTATCTACTCCGAAGGCTAAATTGAAAATTTTTTGTTTTAATGAAAATCTTAATATTTTTCAAGTACATGTTACGTGTACATTTTGCAAACTAACTACTACGAATTGTTTTTAAGTAAGGCTGCAGAAACGACTGCTTTCGCAGTAGCGTACAGCTCAGTTATTATCAATATTAAAAATAAATGTAATTACTTACTATTTTAGTTTTCTTTGTGTTGTTGATGTAAAGTGACGCAAAAATTCGCTGTGTATTGTGTCATTAGTATGCCTTCCAGTGCTGACTCAGTCATATTTCTACGACAAGGTGAAAATATGTTGGTGTATTTGGAAAAAGAGCGTTCTGCGTCTAATGATGTGATGTTCACGTATTCTAAAAGGACGCCCGCATTACGCACTATAGTTTAAAAATCGGGATTCTCATTTATAACAGCACACAATTTATCAGTTCTTAATTTTTCTATACTACTTATCTGCTAGATTTCCTAACGAGCCTTTGAAGTACTTACTTACTTACTTAATCCTATAGACTCTTATACCTTTCGGTGTCGAGTCATGCTGGAGTCGAGTCCTCCGCTTCCCCTCTCCATATCTCCCTCCACTTTCCTCTGTTGCTCGCCAAAGCCTTTACGTTCTCCCATCCTATTCCCCTCTTCACAGCCGCCGCCCGCACTTCATCCCTCCACGTTCTTCTCGGTCTACCCCTCTTCCTCTTTCCAATCTCCCTAGCCTCAAACACCTGCCTAATCAACCTCTCCTCGCCCCTTCTCATTATATGACCCAACCACCTTAGCTGACCCTGTTCTATCGTCGTTTCTATTGGGATTATGTTTAACTTTTCCCTAAATACCTGGTTCCTAATTTTATCCATCCTCGTTTTCCCCTCTATTTTTCTCAGGAATCTCATCTCTGTGCTTGTAAGTCTACTCCTCTGCCTCTGTGTTGTTGTCCAAGATTCGCATGCGTATGTCATTGTCGGTTTTACCACTTTTCTAATTATTTCCGCTTTTACCTGTCTTGGTATTTCCTTCTTGCTTAGGAAGCTGTTCTTTATGCTGTTATATAGCCTACCGGTCTTTGCTATTCTTTCATTTATTTCGTCCTCCAGGGTTCCTTCCTTGTTTATTATCACGCCTAAGTATGTGAATCTATCCACCTGCTCTATTATCTCGCTATCTATCTGTATCCTGTGCTTCTCCTTCCGTGCTCCAATTATCATTGTTTTAGATTTCTGTTTATTTATTTTCATATTTAGTTTCTTCAGTTCTTCATTAATAATAGTTACATTTCTTTGCAGTTGTTTCTCTGTTCTCCCTATTATCACCATGTCATCCGCATAACATTGTTCTGTCAAGCGTATACATTTTAATCTCCAGTATCCAACTGGATATACTTCTAGTCTACCTCTGCTCTGCTTAATTGCTTCATCTAGAACCAAGTTAAAAAGTAGTGGGCTCAGAATGCATCCCTGTCTCAGTCCAATTTTGTTAGCAAATGATTTGGATTTTTCATTTCTTATTCTTATGTAACGCTCAGTTTTTTCGTAGAGACTTTGTATGTTTTGTATTAGCTCCCTTTCTATTCCTCTACTCCTTAATATTCTCCAAACATCTTCTCTTCTCACTCTGTCAAATGCCTTCTCCATATCAATAAAACAGGCATGCATCTGTCCTCCAGATCTAACCGCCCTTTCTGACAGTAGCCTGAGCACAAATATCTGGTCGTTTGTTCCTCTTTCCTTTCTAAACCCACTTTGGCTCTCCTCCAGCTCGTTCTCTAAACTACTTCTAAGTCTATGTTCCAATATTCTGGCATATATTTTTCCCACCACGCTACCAAGCGTTATACCTCTAAAGTTTGCACAGTCCATGCTATTCCCCTTTTTGTATATCGGTGTTATAATGCCTATCTGCCAATCTGAAGGCGCTTTATGTTCCATTCTTGCCTGATTCATAATTTCCAAAAGTTCTTGTCTTCTCTCCTGGTTCATATATTTTATCATTTCTGTCGTGATTTCATCATGTCCCGGTGCTGTACCCATCTTCATCCTCTGTATTGCTTCTATTAATTCTTCCTCCCTTATTCTTTCTATCTGTCCACTCTCTTCCTGTGTCATATTTTGTTGTTCCTTATTTTGGTAGTCTCTCAGAACGTCTGTTTCGTTCTCCTCCAATAGTTCCTCGAAGTATTCCCTCCATCTTCCCATAATATCCTCTTCTTTAGTAAGTACTTTTCCATTTCTATCCCTTACGTTCCTCAACATATTCGCTCTCGGCCTTCTCATTTGTTTAAGTGCATTGTAAAACAGCTTCTGATTTTCTTTAAACGCTTTTGTTAGTTTGTTGCCGAAGTCTATCCATGTTTTTTCTTTACTCTCCTTTATCGCCTTTTTAGCTTCTATCCGTTTCCGCTTATATTCGTCATAGTTTTTCTGCGATCCATCTGTCAGGTATCTCTTCCACATCTGTTTCTTATCTTTCACAATTCTTTGTATTTCTTCTGTCCACCAGGCTGTTCTTTTTCTCGGACCATTAGTTATTTTTGTAGCCCCACAGCTTTCCTTCGCTGCCCTTATTAAACTTTGTTTGTATTCTAGCCATCTCTCTTCTATCTGTTGATATCCTGTTCCCTTTCCTCTATGTATCATCAGTTGTCTCTGGTATTCCTCTTTAACCTTTTCCTCTCTTAATCTGTAGCTTCTAATCTTTTCCTTGCCTATTCTCCTCTTATCCCCTCCTTGCTCTTCATAACCCATTTTCATATCCATTCTGACCATATAATGGTCGCTACCTATTTCTGCCCCTCTTTTCACTTTTATGTCCTTTACCAGGTTCCACATCCTCTTATTTACCAGGTAGTAGTCTATAATTGAGCGTTCCGCTCTGCTCCTGACTTCCCTTGTGTATTTGTGCACATCTTTATGTTTAAATTTAGAATTTCCTATTATTAGGTCATTTTCCATACTCAAATTAATGATTCGTGTCCCATTATCATTCAGTATATCTTCCCCTTCCCGGCCCAGCCACCTTTCCATTCCTTGATTATTTCTTCCCACTCTCCCATTTAGGTCTCCCATTACTACTATATTATTATTCTCTGTGTTATCTATTGTCTCTTGTAGTTTTTCAAAAAACAAGTTTTTCTCTTCACTTAATGCGTTTCCGCTTGGTGCATAAGTTACTATAAAATAGTACTTTTCTTGTTTGTGTAACATTTCCAGTTCCATAATTCTTTCATTCACCATTTTAACATCTATAATGCTGTTTTTATATTTTGGGCTTACTATTATCGCTACCCCCGCTTGTGCTACTGTCGTTTGATCCACTCCTGACCACCAGATCCAGTAGCCCTCATTTATCTCTTCCATACCCCTTCCCTTCTTCTTCGTTTCTGTTGCCCCCAATATATCAACTTTCATTTTCCTCATCTCTCCCACCATCTCCATCTCCTTACCCGCAATACCCCTAACGTTCCATATCCCTTACGACGTTTCCTCTCTTCTTTTCAGTTTCCCTTCCATCATCCCTTCCCGTGTCATGTTTTCTCTCTTCATTCCACCCCCATTCGCCCTGCTTATTCGTCCCATATTCCCCGTTCCCGTGTTCGTCATAGCTCCCCACCCCTCGATGTCTACATCTCCTCTCCCCTCCTTCATTTCCACTTTCTTCGCCCTACTCGGGTCAGTGTTTCTATTTTTGCTATCGCCATCCAACTCATATCCTCTTATCTTTGCCATGTTCGTCTTTGTTTCTCCGTTCTTTCCTGAGTCTCTTAGTTTTTTGTGTTTTCTGCATTTTTACTTCTAGAGTCTCTCTCATATTCCCCGAGAGCTCCCTTCTTTCTATCCCACTTGTATTCTTTACCCTCAATCGTAATTTTCTGGTATCCTATCCTTACTCTTTTTCCCTCACTCCTTTCCCTGTCCCCCCTCTGTCTCAGTTTCCTCTGTATTTCCTGTTCCTCTCTCGTTAACTCATTACTTATATATATTTTTTCCTTTATTTGCCTCAGTTTCTGCTTATTCTGCATCACTGCCTCCTTGTCATCAATGCTCTTCAATCTAATCTTATAAACCGCCTCCCCCATCCCTATCACATCCTCTATCTCCACGCTCACATCCATTGCGTCTTTCATGAATTTTTCCAATTCCATTTTTCTACCTCGCCTAAGAAGTTTGAAGTAATATACTATATTTAGCGCTTCATATAATTCATGAAATTGCTTGAACATCTCGCGCATTTAAATTTAGGATACAAGGTAATTTGTAAAAATTTCTCATAATATAAAACAGCTTTAAACCACGTTATCCATCTCGTCAATATCGGCTGTGGTGGCTGAGGTAGGGTTAATAAAAACTTCTTTGGTAGAAACTATAAATTGTTCTACTTTTGGATAACTGTTTCTAATAAATTCAACTGCAAGATGACATGCATGGAGCAAACAGGTTACACGAAGTAATTGAGGATAAGATTGTTATAGTAACTTTCCAGCTTTAACCATATTCGAACCTCCATCTGTAACCAATATTACAAGTTCGGTTACCGATATATTGTATTAAACTTCCCAAAGGTACGTTTTATAGCTTCTACTATCCTTTCCGCGTTTGTCTTCTGTAAGATTCTACTACGTAAAAGAAGAGCCAAGAAAACCTCGCCGCTTTTTAAAGTGCGCACTAACACATTTAAAATACTATTCTTTGTTTCATCTACCTTCAGCCATATTATTTGATCTTTTAACTCTGCTTTTATTTGATCCGTAATCATTTTTTTCATCAGAGGAAAATTAATATAAATAAATAAATAATAATAAAAATAAATATAAATTCTTCATTGTCTACAATATTTTGTGGAATGTTGCACACACCTAACATAAAAATAAAGTCATATAGAAATTTATAATGTGGTTCATCACGTTGCGCATTTAGCCGGTGTTGTTTGCTATTAACATATCTTTTACACAAAAAAATGCGGTACGATAAAATGTTGATATTGCCAATAGTATATTCTATTGTCGAAGATCGGTTAAGAAATCTATTAACACTTGTCGAACATAACAAAGAACGCCGTCGATTCGCCATTATCAATCTAATCCGGCATTTATACACATACCATACGCGTATGAATCTTGACTTCGAGAATATCCGATCGCTTTCGAGATATGTCATCGCTGCCATGAGTGCCCACTCGTTTCTGCAGGCTTCATATTTAATAATTTTACATTTCCATAACAATAGTATCGTATACCTTTGTCAGTTATTTTGTTTCACCTAAGCTTTCTTTCTTTAATTGAGCTTTCGTAATATCTTATTAATTATTATATACTTATATCTGCTTGCACTATAACTCTACAACTGTTACTTATGTTTTCTTTTGTCACATTGTATTTATCATCCGTTTGAATTGTTTATTTTAGAAATTCTCAGAATTCATAGTTTACAAGGACAATTTCGCGTTCTTTGTAGGCATCCTTTACTTTAGAATCTCCTTTACGATAAGCGAATACATCGATGTCAGTAAAGACAAAAAGAAACGTACCCATTTTTAGGCTTCCTAAGAGGCTACATATAAATTCTGGGCAAATTTAGAATTGGATATAACGATGTCCCTCTGAAACAACTTTATGTGATTATGTAGGAACGTGATCAGTAAAGAACTCTATTTTCAAAAAACACGGAACCCAGAATACGGAATGAATAGTATTTAATTTTGCCTGCGCACTGCTTCCAAGATTACAAAATACAGTTTAGTTCTGAGATGGCGGTCTGGGTATCAAATAGAGTTTATTTTCTAAAACTATTGTATTGATGCGTAAGTTTGTAGCGTTTTCGTTTCTATGAGTGTGACTTTAAAAACTATTATATCATATAATTCTAGCTGCTCTTTTTATATCGCATATATAATGCAGACATTTTTTGGCAAAATTCTTGGTATTCGGGCGAATATTGAACCCGTGATCTCATGCTAACCGGGCATGTGTCTTCATCCTTAGACCACGGAGAACGGTGAATCCGAGTCTTCCAACGTGCTATAAATTGCATTATCGAAATAGACATTAAATGAAACCCACGGCAGGTTCTTAATTGTATGTAATTATGCGCATTTACGATATGAAATTGAAAAATTCTAATTTTAACCGTTTTTTTACATCGTATATGTAATAAAGAAATTTTTTGACAAAATTCCTGTTCACCGCGTGGATATTGAGTCCGCAATCTCATGTTAACAGGTCATGTACATATCTTCACCCTTAGATAACGGAGTTGCCATATGAAAGTTATTTTTATGTCGTACTATTGTTTAAGTGAATAATTGTTCAATATTTATAGGGAAAGTAGAAAAGTAGAGAAAATGCTCGTCACCTTTGATTTTCTGAATACAAAATCTTTCGACTGTTTCCATCTTGACGGAAAGCAGTTCGTTTGACAAATGGAACTCTGATGAACTTTCTCAAGAACACAGGTGGATTAATTTAATGCATCTCCTTCGTGGTCGATAACTAAATAGTGACATGTGATGAAAAATAGATATTTTGGGATAATTGTAAGAATACATCTCAATGGTTAGATAAGCACGAAGTTGCAAAACATTCAAGAAAACCTCAACTTAATTGATAGAAAATTTTGGTAATAGCTTGGTGGAGTACACACGCAAAAATAGATTCTTTTTCTTTCCCAATGATAAAAGCATATCGGTAATTAGGTCCTGCCAATATTTTCAACAAGCGCCTGATGAATTATATAGTAGTTTTGAAACTTAACAATTTAAAATCTATTCATTTAGACGAAAAAGCTTTTATCCAAGTTTTATAAAAGCAAACGGCACCGACAGAGTGGAAAAAATAACGTAATTTTCATTTCCGAATCGAAAGACGACTTTCAATAAATGCTCCACACATTCTGAAATGACGCCGAAGAATGACAAATGTATGGCAATAGCCAGGAAACTTTTCTGTTGCAAACTCATTGTAGATAGTAAATCTCTATACTAAGTGGTATTCGATTATATAGAAGCCGGGCTCACATTACTGGATCGAATACGAAGCCTGAAATCAGCGTAAAAGGGAGGACGTTCAATGGGATGAAGTCAACCATATAAGAGGGAGCACGATAGTTGGCAGTCGTTATCCCATGATCCAGAACAAGACGAACCCAAAGATTAATAAGCATTATGCTTTAACAAAGAAGAAGAATTTAAAGTACGGAATTTTAATGGCATCTACCTATAGTCACCAAACTTACCTTCAACAGATGATTTTATTAAACACCTGAGAGGTTTCTTGGAATAGGGAATAAAAATTTTAAACCAGCCCATGACACCTGTCAGTAACTTCTAATGCGAAATATATTTGCTCCGAAACTGACAGTTCTCACTGTCTACTACATCTTGAGGAACGTTGCACACAATTAGTAATAAAATCAAATACAGATTTATAATATGGGTATTTCACATTTTGCAGTGAATACGTGGCGTTTGTTCTTGATGTGTCATTTATAATACATATACAGGAAGATATTAATGTTGCAAATGACACATTTAATTATAATTCCTGTATATTCTAAAGTAGGAAAACGATCTATAAACTTAATTACACCGTGGTAGTTAACAATTCACCTTTGCGAGGCATCTTCGCATCACTGACATGATGCAAGCCTCCGTCGGTTCGTGTCCCTAGCTACCCGGAGGATTGTTAAATGTTATTTATGGCACTGGTTTATAAATATACTGTTCTGAACAACTGCCTTTATTTAAAATTACGTATCATTAACCGCTTAAGGCACAGTTTCGTGACATAACGGGCGGCATTTACCTTCAAAATTGTGCAACTCTGTGAATGTCAGTAGCACAGTGTTTTTCTATTCATTCAAATATTATAGCTTCGTTTATGTCACGTTTAGTGTCAAATTCTTTTTATACAAAAGCTTTAATTCCATGTATTTATGTGAATTACAATAACACCATGGAACTGGGTTGGTCGATTGGATCATTTGCACGTTTACCAGATTTATAAAAAGTGTGGGTAAATTAAAAAAATATTAATGCGTATAGTTTTACCATAAACGTAATAGAATAAACATAAGTTATAATGATCTGCAAGAAAAAAAATTTCACCCAAGTTAATAAAAATAAATTTGCGTTAAGAGGTTAACAACTGAAAAGAACTACTTTCGGTTAGGAATTTAAATAAAGCGGCGACGAAATTCTTTTATTTTTTGGAGAAGAAAACACGAAATTTGTTGTTCATATTAAATTCTGGAAAGTTGGATGTAAAAATTCTTTTTTACTTGGTAATCTAAGATCTGGTAGTCCACCTAGAAACATATGTACATGGAGTTATTAATATCGAAGGTGACAATCTCTAATTTTAGGTAAAATGAGTTGTATACTTCAAGTTGTTCATCTCGTCAAGCTGTATTGAATACGTTACGATTTGGCATCAAGACTGAGATATTCCATGTAGATATTTATTTGCAGGTAAATATTAGGGAAAAAAACACTTTCAGTGACCCATGATTTCTCTGCGATGCCAAACGTCATATTGAACCTTCATTTATATACAATTATGAAATATTTGATAATTAAGTGTATTAAATTAGGAATGAAATCAGTAGTCTCCGTAAAGGCAGTATAATCAAAAGTCTCCACATGAGCCAGGCACAGACGATAAATAAGTCATATTATCATCAGACGAACAGGATTGTCATTTGGTGTCAATGAAGAATTGGACAAAGGATGGCATCTATTTTGCCATAGTTTTAGTAAACATAGAGATTGCTAGAATGTATATAAACAGTACTCTACTAAACCGTTTATCAATAAGAATTATTTCCTGTCAGTTATCAACTTCGATTTTGTGACGATCGAGTTCTATACGTATATTTTTTTATCCCGAAGATTAATAAGCATTATGCTTAAATGAAGAAGAAGAAGAACAGTTTAAAATACGAAATTCTATAGCATATATCCATAGTCAACAAACTTATCTCCAACAGGTGAATGCGTTTGACACCTAAGAGCTTTCTTGAAATAGGGATCACTTAAGGTTGATATACAACCCCTTTCTACATTAATTTTCGTATTCTGTATACGTATTTCGACAACTAAGTTGTCATCATTAGCAGATCATAACACAATGTGGCTTCTCCCGAAACAAATTCCGAACACGATCTATACCGCCGAAAGCCAAGAAGCACATTTTCAGTCGTGCAGGTTTTTGCTGTAGTTTTCCAGGTGCGACACTGTTTAATTATCTACTTATAATGACAACTTAGTTGTCGAAATACGTATATTATATATCAACTTTAAGTGATTAAGTTAATCAAATATAGGCTCCATCAAAATTATCTAGGGAACAAAAGTTTTAAACTAGGCGCTCTTGGAAAAGATGGCTTAAAACAGATGAAGATTATTTCGAAAAAAATTATCAAATTCAGCACATCGTATTTATATTTGTAAATTTTAATATATGCAATATAGTTTTAGGATATACCATATATGGTGTTAGTTAGCTTCATGACACGTATCAAAATATTTACCACCTTGTTCTTTTTATGTCTGTAGTTTCACCAACATAATCCATATTTTTTCATTTGCAATTTCTCATCGTATGCGATTTTCAAAAACTTAGATATATTTCTCTTTGCAATATACGTCCACTAGGTAGTTTCCAAGCTTTTACATATTTTTAGTAAAATACGTGAAGTTACATTTGTCGAGCACATGGAAAGGTATATTGTTACACATACATAGAAATAAATAACAATATAAGATCGAAAGGAAGTATTTGATAGAGTACCAATCGTGCCTTATTGTCCATGTGCCGTTTGGAACTCAAATGTTTTTTTACTACATTTATCAGCAATATTTATCGCAGGACAAACAACGTACTCCGTTGGCTTCTTATTTTTAAATCTGGGTAGTTTATTGGCTGTTTTTTATTTGTGCAGAAAAGGAAACTGTTTTCGTTTTAATATCGTGCATACGCTAAACTATTTTGTGTAAATATTCTCGCACTAGTCATCGTTCGATGATATCGAATTTCATTTTGTCAATATAGAATAGTAATAGTAAAACCAAGCAACTGGAATATTATACGATAAAAAAAGGAATTTTAATTAAGATGTTCACGTAATAATGCAAAACAATTATTTAGCGTTCAAATTTAGTATAGAATAAATAGTATAAATATTACAATAAAATCACAAAAGCACAGTGAACACAATTTCCATGGCATCTATTGTAACAATCAGTGAACTGGCCGAACAAGAAATGTATGATGTATTTTTAGTCTTGTAAATGCACGTTAGATAGTTATGCTATCAACAATACGTGCAAACTTAAACTTTACGCCTCACTGAAATTGGAAATTGCAAATAATTTGAAATCAAATGTTTGTCGACAAAAGCAATGACAGAGACGCGTTTCGTATATTGCCAATATTCTTCAGTCTATCTGGCTTTGTCGAAAAACAATAATTAATCGGTCTATTGATTGAAAAAATATATCAAAACCCAGTAAACACATGCCGTGACATATAACGTAACAACGAGCGAATTAACTGGCCGAACGAGGGATGTATGGTGTTGTTAGTCTTGTAAATGCCCATTAGATAGCTATGCTATCAACAATACGTGCAAATTCAGACGTTACGCCTTACTGCAATTGAAAATTGCAAGTAATTTGAAATCAATCAAGTGTTTGTCGATAAAAGCAATGATAGAGTCCGTTGGTTGTTGTGACAGTGGTGGTCACTGTGTTTTGGTATATTTACGCGATCAATAGACCGATTAATTATAGTGTTTGTCGATTAAGCCAGGTAGACTGAACAGTATTGGCATTATACGCAAGGCGTCTCTATCATTGCTTTTATCGGCCAACAATTGATTACAATAAATGTACAAGTGTTTATTATAGTAATATGCAATATATTTTCAATAGCAGCATAAAGATATTTCAAAATTATAATCAGGTATTATTTTTAATATTTCGTTATAACAGGTTTTTCAATAGGGACATAACAATTTCGTCTTTTAATATGAATGCACCCTTAAATGTTTTTCATGATCTGTCAATGTCAAAACGTCAGTCAAGGTTAACATTTTTGGTGAAGTTCATGAACGAACAGCGTTTGCAACTTATTAAAAATTACTATCGCAATTCTGAGTCGATGGTCGCAACCTTAAGAGCGCTTACTTCAATTTTCTGTAGTAATAATCGTCCCATCAGACAGGCTGTGCGTGCTATAGTGGATAAATTCGAGTCAAAATATTCACTGTTGGATGTTCCTGTGCCAGTGAGACAACACACCGGTTGAAATACCGAAAATATCGCTGCCGCAATTGCTTCAGTTCAAAATGGGCCAAATCAATCGGTCTTGGCTTACACCTTTACAAGATCAAATTAACTCAAGAACTGAAGCCTCTTGATCATTTGAAGCGCCGAAACTTCTCTGATTGGACTCTGCTAAAGTGTGAAGAAAATCCTGAATTTCATTAAAACGATGAAGCTAATTTTTGGCTTAGTTTGTCAATAAGCGAAATAAGCGTTATTGAACGGCAACAAAGCCGCCTGTGCTTCAAGAGACTCCATTATAATACCATAAAGTGACTGTGTGGTGTGGATTTTATGTCGGAGGTGTGATTGAACCATGTTATGGTCAATGGAGTTCGCTATCGTGCAATGCTGGATATCTGGCTAGAATTTGATGGACTTGATAGCAGTGATATGTGGTTCTACCAAGATGGTGCCATACGTCACACAGCTGGTCAAGCAATGAATCTAGTGAAGGGGAATTTCGGTAACAGCGTAATCTCGAGAAATGGTCCGGTCAATATTCTATGGGGTTAGGTTAAGTCATTGGTTTATGCCAACAAGCCAATAACTTTAGAAGAACTTAAGGACCGGCCGATATGTGTGAAAGAGTTGTGGAAAATTGACTCCAAAGAATCGATCGCTGCAAACGTGCTCGTGGTGGTCATATGAACGAGATCAAATTCGACAGTTATAGCATGTATACTGCACTTAGAATAAATTTCAGCTCAATATCTCAATTATTCTGTATTTTATTTAAATACAAAATTGTTTTGTTCTTATTGAAAAACCTGATATAAAAATTATATTTTAGTTATTCAATATTGTATGCGCCGAATAACGAATCGCACTGGCAAATGAGAAAAAGTACCCATGCCTAGAAATAATGATTTTAGAAATTAAAATACGTTTTTGTATAGGAATTATATAATGAAAACTATAAATAAAAAAATTTTAAGTTTAGAAATGTAAAATTCAAGGAGAAGTATTTACTACTCTGTGTTTTAATATCAAAAATTTAAAATTTGATTTTTAATTTGTTTTTGCCAACTCATAGTGTAAACTATGTTGATAGTTCTAAGATTTTTTTCTTGAGTGACTAAGTATGTATCAACAAAAATAATGGCAAAGCTACGTGACACAGACAATAGTTGTGATGATTCAATACCTAGATTTAATTCACGACTGTATATTCGTTAACTCACCTTACTTATTAATTTATCGACATTTTCTCAATTTTTGGAAACGCGTTTTTTATAAGTGAAATTCGTTGCACCGTTAGTGTCCATTTAATATCCTTTTCACTTAAATTTGTTGTAGATACATACTTGCTTTAACAATACTGTACAATACCACTTGATCAGCATGGACTTGTCAGTAATTGCGATCTTTCCGATAAATGTGCTTAAGTTAATGTTATGTACATCGTTTTTATCCATTTTTGAAACGACCGAATTTTTTTTTGTTCAAGACGATTATTTAAATTGTTTTCATTTGTATTATAATGAGTTGTTACCCATTCAACAGAAACAGAAATTTTCTGTAAATTTCTGCTTTTTTATTATTTCTATTTACGGCTAACAATTTTAAATATTCTTCATTCTTGTTACGAATAACGTACAGCATAAAAGCTGGAAGCTGCTTATTACGTCGTTTCATTTATGGCAGAAATTAATGAAAAAGTTAAGCCCTCGGAGGGGAATCGAACCGCTGTCCACTGCTTATCGGGCAGATGCTCTACCATTAAGCTACCAAGAGTCTTAAGATTTGATTCCTTAAACGCGCCATAAAATTCATTATGGAAACAGATCTTTAATTAAAAATTCCGCAGTAGGTCTTATTCTTATCAAATGCATATACAATTGCATGTATACTCACGTGTATATACATAATTACGTGCATTTACAATTACAGTCCTGTTAGTATCTTGATAAATTTGGCTAAAATATTTGAACTGATCCTCTATGACAAGTTATTTAGCTGTGTCAAACCCTACTTATCCATTAGGCAACATGGATTTATTCCAGGCAGATCTACTGTTACTAACCTGGTCGAGATTACGCAATTTATTGAGGAACTCCTTGATAAACGTCAGCAAGTAGACGTCATATATACGGACTTCAGCAAAGTTTTTGATACCATCAATCATGACATTTTGATTTCTAAGTT
Source organism: Dermolepida albohirtum (assembly GCA_031893035.1). Classification (NCBI taxonomy): domain Eukaryota; kingdom Metazoa; phylum Arthropoda; class Insecta; order Coleoptera; family Scarabaeidae; genus Dermolepida; species Dermolepida albohirtum. Next base: position 168,199 of record JAVIWB010001650.1, read on the forward strand.
GACATCTTTTGGCTTTGCTCCCAATATTACCAATTTACTTTTTTCCTATCTGCAGAATCGTTCCGCTTATGTGCATTATAATGGGTATTCGTCTAAGCTCTTCGATATCGTCTCTGGAGTCCTACAGGGTTCCCATTTGGGACCCCTTTTGTTTAATATTTACGTTAATGATCTCTTGGAACGTCTTGACTGCAGAGTGTTAGCTTACGCCGACGATCTAAACATCTTCAGCTGTATTAATTCACTTGACGACAGTATGAATCTTCAATCTAATCTGTGCATTATTGACGATTGGTGTACCCACAATCAAATAAAGCTTAACATCGACAAATGTGCTGTTCTCTCTTTTAGTAGAAGTGATACTTCTCTTTACTATAACTACAATGTTCGGCAATCCATTATACCTAGAGTACATAACTTCAAGGATCTTGGAGCTTTTCTAAGCATATAAATAGTATAACTACATTATCTTTCAGAGGTCTTGGGTTCCTTATTCGTTCTTGCAGGGGTTTTAGTAGCTTGCACACTTTGAAGGTGCTTTACGGTTCTCTTGTTCTCTTGTTCCTAAAATATTTATCGTACAGGATTGATGGTCATTATCCTGCCTTAGGTTCGACGTATGAGGGTCTGCTTGCTAGGCACAATTTTGATTCTCTTGCTATACGCAGGGAGAAAGCTAGTGGCGGTTTTCTTTTCAAATTAATAAATAATTTTATTGATTCTACTGTGCTGTTGTCCCAGGTTGATTTCCTTGTGCCTAGTTTTGATACTAGATCATCGGCAACCTTCTCAATAGCTAGCGCAAGAACCAATGTTCTCTACAAGGCTCCATTGGTACATATGTCCAGAAATGCCAATGCATTATGCGAGAATCCCTCTCGCTGATTTGAATCTTTTATTGTTAGTTCAGTTTTTTTTTTTGTATGACTTGGATTGCATTACTATAAGTGTGTATATATTTTTTTTTGTTAATTGAATGCTTATTTTTATTTGTAGTACATTAACTGCACCTATTTTTGTTTCAATTTTAATTTTATCCATGCATTATGTCCTGTAAATGGTCTACGTAACTGTTGGGCATTAAAGATTATTATTATTTCACGAGTAAATTATGCGAACGTCCTTTTTAATTTCGCGAACATCACATCATTAAACGCATAACTCTCCTTTTATGTTCATCAAATAAATTGGCATAGTGGAATTTGACAATACTAAGACAGTTAAAACGTTCGAATGCAAAAAAATAACTAGATATCCTGGGTGTCCCATGCCATGATTGACACAACATATTTTTACCTCGCTGTAGAAGTATGACCGAGTCAGCACTGGAAGGCATACTAATGACACAATACGACAGCGAATTTTTGCGTCACTCTATATTAATAACGCAAAAAAAAAACTAAAATAGTAAGTAATTACATTTATTACTTTTAATATTGATAGCATCTGAGCCGTACGCTACTGCGAAGCACTCGTTTCGGCAACCTTAGCCTGTATTAATATTATTTGTAAATTAACAATTTAGAAATAAATATTAGTAAATTATTATTCTGTCGCATTTTTTCTTTTCTTAAATCGTATTTAATTAAAATTTTATTTTATTCGATTTTAGTAACATTTATTCTATGATCTATTAGTGTTTGTTTAATGTACATAGTTTGTACGACAAGTAATTGTATTTATTCGAAAGTAAACTTCTAATACATACTATAATTATTATTTTTTCTTTCTATTTTTAATAAATAATAAAAAAAATAGATATAAGACCAAAACGTCCAAAGAAACACAAACCCAAACTTAGAAATTAAACTGTAAAAAAAAAATAATTTTATGAAATTTTTAAGTGTCTAACTAAACAATATGAACTTAATAAGTAAACTACTATCTATTAAATGTAAGTTCATGCGACAATAACTGTAAAACAGCAGGTAAAAATACAAAATAAAATTTACTGTAAACACTCTGGTAGATTGTTTAGACATAATCTCGGGACACAGTCATTCCAGCGGTGACAGTTAGCCCTTGAAAGAAAGCGAGACTAGACCTACGGTATAGAATACGTGAGGGCCATCGCATTGGTACGTAACACAATTTCGATTCTGTAAACTCGACTTGAAGGCATATAAGCTCCGGCGATTCCAAGGGAAGCGTTTACTCTTCGTAAGTGTTGTGCACTGTGTGGATCAGATAGTATAGTGTCGGGATCATTGAAGGACAGCTCGCGCGTGTTATATTCCTTTTGTTAAAAAAAACTCTCTCCGGAACAATTAAGATACTATTTCTGCTTACTTACCTGCAATCAGTTCACGTGCTTTTTTTTATATCTTTATAAGCTAGGATGGAGTTTTTCAGCAGGCGACATTTTTTGTGAGTACTAAGTACTTTATTATATATAGACGTAATTAAGTAGGAAATTTGAATATTAAATCATCAAAAATAAATCAGAAAGAAGCATATATTTTTTAAAATAATGGTAAGAGATGTGTAAGCATGTTAAATTATGGAGACGTTGAAATACTTAAATAATATTAAAAATAAATGAATATTTATATTTTATTGTTAAGTTATTAAAAATATTTAAAGGAAGTATTATTATTATATAATAATGTAGGAAGTATCAAAAAATATTTAATGTATATTTCGCCTTCTTGATTATTCGTTACACGTTTTAAGAAAAATCGCAAGTAAAATTCTCTTTCTATATTATCGGTACTAAAATAAGTGATGCAACAGAAGTCTTATTGGCCAATACACTCACCTTATACTACATGTAGTATTACGCTCAATATTTGTCTTTTAAATTAGCGTTTATTTGCGTTCCGAGATTTGTATAGATACTTGCTTCTTTGAAGGATCACAATATTATTTTATTAAGAAGAATGTTTGCTTTTTTTTTAATAACGGTCGTTTTATAATTGTGAATTTATTTTTTTTCATTTACCGATTATTAATTCCTTTTTTGTGTCGCTACGTAAATCAGGGCTGCAAAATATTCAAATTCGTATATACAGTGCCAGTGATAAATATTGGAACGGTTTTATGATATGTATTAAAACTTCTTTCTAAAAATACCCATTAAATTATACTGTAGATTGTTTAAAAGAGGCTTAAGCATTTTGCAAGTACCTGTAATATAACTTTTATAATAATAATAAACTTTATTGCAAAATTGATTCATACAATGTGTTTATGCAATGGAATAGCAAATATTACAAAAAAGGAAATACAGAACTGATATAAGAAAGATAAATTATTATTTGTCCCCAAAAACAAAAAAAACAATGAATTAGGCAATAAGCTATAGCGTTCCCGATTTTTCAAAAAATAAACGCCACGCTCTTAAAGTCTGTTAGAAAAAAGATTTTTTTTTAACATCAGTAGATAATTTATTAAATATCTTTAATCTTTCTTAGAGGAAACCACTTTTTGTCAGTCCTAATCTATGTTTAAGCTATGAAAAATTACATTTACGTCTTGTAGGTGGTCATGTGCAAATTTACTGGAGTTATAAGGATGTTCATATTAAAATAAAAATTTTAAAATTTCGAATATACACTACCGTCCATAAATCTAATCGCACCACATACAATTATAGTATTATGAAATAAAATAGGTGTTTCAGTTTAACTAAAAAATCTATTTTCAGAACAAAAATAACGTACAGTAATAAAACTTAATCATAAAATGTAGAAATATTTAGGTATTATTATAAATTATATTTTATTTTCATCAAAATAACTGCCTTTCGTCTTAATGATAGCGTTACAAATACGCGGTATATGATGTATTATTTGTTGAAGATAGCCTCTCTCATTACCCCAAACTAAAGCAATCCAATGAGTCCCCTTGCTGTTGGGTAAAGTTTTGTGTACAAATATTTTCATAGAAGTACAAGAATGTTACAGTTTGGACTTCGAGGAGACCATGTCATTAAACTCAGAATTCCTTCTTCCGATTAATTCTCAAAAAAATGTTTGCTATTTTGGCTATATGCTTGGATTCGTAGTTTTGTTGGTAAACCAATTCCTCCACCTATTATGCCAAGTGCTGTTGAAATTATTTGTTCCTGCAGTATATCTAGATACACAATTGCGTCCTTCTTTCTGTTATCTGGACTAGCCTTTTGACGCGACTACTCCCAAAGCACCCCTAAACCATATCATTGCCCCCATCGTGTTTAACTGTTTTCACTATACATCGATCTAATAGTCTTCCACGTGAAGGTGGATTTGTAAATACGTCCCTTATGTTTGGCGAATGGTTGTTTTTTTGTAGCTACTCAGCCTTTCAGTCCAGTCTTTGCTATTAACTGCTGTTACGTCAATTGTGGATATTAAATTCCACGGTGATATCCGGCGTCAAGTCGAAGATTTCTTAAATATAATACGGTAATGTACTTGTCTTCACCATCTATTGTTATCCTTGGGCATACACTGCGTCTACGATAGCAAAGTTGACTAGTTTCTTCCATTCTTGTAACAGTTTGTCGTACGTAAGTTTAACTTCATGCATAGTGACTAACTAGTTACTATTAGTCCACTAATTTTCCCTAATGGGTTAACTGCTTTGTTTTGCCATTTCACAATAAATAACACAGAATTTAATATTAAGATTTATTCACAGAATATGCCATTTTTAGATTCGCGACAACTAATAACAATAAATTATAATATAAAAATATCCGATCATCAGAATTTGAAGCTAAAATTTTACTTCGCTGACAAAAATTATGCGTTCAGCCAGTGTAAAACGTATTCACGCAGTTACCACTCCCTATTTGCAATGCATCGAGCATGTATTTTACCGTTAGTTTACACAGTATTTTATTATTTTTACATATTTACCTTTTTTGTCCATGTATGTGTGCGAAATCTTTAATTAAGTGACTATTTGCACGCGTGACTGCTAAAAAACATTTATCACTACAAAAAATAGAAGAGCAAGACTGAAATTTACGAAAGGATATTAACATTGGACTACTAGAAAATGGAAAAAAATGTAATTTTCCAATTAGGCTAAGATCAATTTATATGTATGACGACCAGCACACATAAGGCGCAATGTTTGATACCAAATGGCAACATTAAAACATGGTAGAGGAATATTATGCTATGAGGGGCTTTTTCAGAGTCTGGGGTCAACCCCATCTTCAAAATCAAAGACTTTGTGAATATTGTAATATATAAGAATACCTTAGCAGAAAAAATACTGTTATATGCACCCCAATATATGTCAAAAGGGTAAATTCTCCAGCAGGATAATAACTCCAAACATTAATCTGGACTGTTTCAAAAATTTGTAATACAAAGAAACTTCGTGTTTTGAAATGATTGAGTAAGTTTCCAGACTTAAATCCTATAAAACATTTTTGGTAGAAGCTGAAAATTGTTGCTGATGATAACAACTCAGTTGTCGAAATGCGTATACAGAATATGAAATTTATTGTGGAAATCAACCTTAAGTGATTAAATTTATCCATATGTTGGTTGGATATTTTTGAATACGAGAAATGTTTTATTATTGTTATCATTTATTATAGTTAATTATTATGAATTTAGAATTTGTTTATTCCGAAAATATACTTGAAAAGGTTTACTGTATTATATTTTGTTTGATTTTTTTATCCTTTTTTGATTGCAATAATAATAGTTATTCGGTTGGATAATTTTGCACGGAACTGTATATTGGTAATGCTATATTTTTGATAAAATTGGTCAAAAAATATTCATTATTTCATCGTAAGTTCTAAGAAATATGCGTACTTGCGGAAAGTAGATAAATATTTGATCAATTCCTGTACGCAGTAATTTTTTTAAATTTAAAATAATATTTCTTATTCATGCAAGATTGTCCATTCAATTATATGAGTTTTAAAGTTACGTTTTGCATTTTATTAAATCTCTTTTTTTTCGTCTGGCAACCACCAAACGAACATTATTTGCATAAATTTTCGTGAGTTTAGTATTCAGATTGCCTGAAATTATAGACTGCACGAACCAAAACAATTTATTATACTGCATTATTTAATTACAACTTTACAATGGTTAGTCAGTTTTTGGTCCTTAAAAGGTCGCACCGTATAATTTGATTAAGTCGTTTACTACCTATGCCTTCTTGTGTGGCTTTTCAACGACCTCGCATTCGAACGTAACTAAATCGAAGCGTAATAAATAAACTTGGCTTGAAACAATTTCGTAGAAATGGATGCAAATCCATCAATAAGAGTATGAAGGTAAATTGTATATGTGGATGTCTCGTCGTTAGGTTCCTTTTAGTGACAACTAAGAGCTGCCCCCGTAAAGAAAACATTCAGTTAAACATAGGGCGGCAGTTTTATGTGTCATGTTTCGTTGGAACCGAGTTAATTTGAAAGTACATTATTTTTTATGTTTCCGTCAAATGTTTCTAAAAATACATAATCATATTTAGAATCTTCTTTTGAATTGTTTAGTGTTGACGGAGTTGATTATATGTAATTAAGTTTATGTTTGTCAGATAAATTATGGTGATATATAAATTAAGGAATATATTGAATGTTGGCACTCAATTTATTGTCTTCAATGAACGGGAAAAAGAAGCCTAACGTACTTATTCTACATTTCTTTTATTTGTATAATTAAGCCAACCATGTGGCGCCTTTGTAATGTTCGTTTTTATATGAAGAACGAAAACTATTCTCTAAGAAACTATAGGCTAAAAAGTGGCTTACTGGAGATATTAGTGACTTCGAATGTTTTTCTGACACATTTCCCCTTTGAGAAAAGACATATATAGTATTTTAGTCAGTAGAACCACTGGCGGTGGAGTTTTGAGAGAAAACAGAACTTTTTTAAAATAAAAATAAAAGCTTACTATTTTGGTAAAATTCATTTATTTCATTCAAAGTAGTCACCTTCGACTTCTATAAAACGTTTTGCACGGCAAATGATCATGTCGAATGAATTTTTAAGTTTATCTTTAGAGATCTCCTTTAAGATCGCTGTCGACGCCTTTTTAATGGCTTCGACGTCGTCATAATGCTGTCCTCTCATCGGCAAGTGCAGTTTGTAGAATAGATAGAAATCAGAGAGGGCCAAATTCGGTAAATAGGGTGAAAAGTTGATGGTTAAAATGCCATTTGTAGATGGCGCATTATCATGTAACAAGCGCCAACTACCATTTTCACGATATTGAGGGCGCACACGAGGAATACGCGCCAAAAGACGCTTCATAACACCAGGATAATATACAGCATTGACTGTTTGACTAGTCTTTGTGCACTATGTCTTTCGCATCATAAAAACAAATCAACGTTGTCTTCACTTTTGACTTCTCCCAACGGCTTTTTTCTGGTCTTTCATCGCTTGAATGCTTTCATTCAGAGCTTTGACGCTTGGTCTCTGGATCATATTGAAAACACAACACATCTCATCGGCAGTTATAATAGAATACCTGAAGTTTTCGTCATTTTTTGAGTCTCTAATCAAGTCTGTACAATGTTGAATCCGGAGCAATTTTTGATCATCAGTTAGCTTGCGCGGTACAAACCTTGCACAAATCTTTCTCAGTTCCAAATGCTGTGTCAAAATGCGATGAATTGAATCTTTGGAAATATTTAATTCCATTCCACGTATCGCAATGAGGATTTCGACTCATTTAAATTCACGCACAAATTTGATGTTACTTTCCGTAACCTCGGATATTTTGCACCAGAATATTTGTCCTCATACATATATGTCCGAACGACCGTCTTTAAATCGTTTATACTACCCATCTCGTACGTGGTAAACACGCATCACCTTACACCTGCTTCATCAACTTAAATGTTATAGTAAACGATTTACCGAGCTTAAAATAGAACTTGATATTTGCTCTTTGTTCAAAATTCATTTTTTGACAAATTCCAAATACACACTGTTATTTTATGCACAATTTCTCCACTTCTAATGATGCAAATGTAATTATATTTTGATCTAACATTGGTGAAAGATCTATCTTACCGACGCATATTTTTTTTAATAGATGGCGCCACTATGAATTACTATTTTAAAAAAGTTCCTTTTTCTCTGCGACAAACTGTGTATCTATTTCAAAGTTAACAAAAATTATTTGATATCCACACTATGTGTAGTTACATCTGGAACTAGGGATAGTCCAGAAGAGATTTTTGAAATGCTTTGCTTTTAAAACTATTGCATGAAGGAGACTGGACCGACAAAAATCAATGGCGTTTGGGATGCAAGAAATAACAATAAGCTGCATTTACTCATTCAAAAAATAAAACCCGATCCCGAAAAATCGTTGATATATCTATGTAAAAACGGAACTACTTTAACGGTGAAAAATAACAAATAATGTGGAGCATGAAATAAAAGGATTTAAAATTTATGTAGCTACGTCACAGTCGATCGTTTTAATACAGCTATTATTTTTTCACCAACAATTTTATCGAAATTATTCATAAAAAGAGTACTTATTATTTACTCCAGAGTAATTTAGAGTAATGGCAGTTTTAAACAGCAGTAGATGTCGCTAAATAGTGGCAGCACTGCTAGCATAAGATTATTGCACTACAGAGTGCCGACATAGACCATGATAAAAATATAATCGTTTAAGGAAAATTTACATTTCTCGCTACTCTATCGTTATTTCTAATTACAGAAAATGAATAAAAAATTTTCTGCATCGGGTAAGACTCGAATCTGTATCTATCGTTTTCTAGACGATTGCTCTACCTAATTAAACCACCAACGGTTCGAGTCCTTTAATGTGCCATAAATTGCATTATGAAATAGATCTAATCGTTATACCGCACAATCAGGTGCAATTATTGAAACCATTTAAAGAATTTTCCTAGAATTTTTTTCTTTACATTCATCCAAAATATTAAAAATATGCTGTTCAATATACGTAGAAAATAATTGGTCAATGCTGTAAAATTAGCGAGAAAGTTTCTGGATTTGAAAGTATTTGATAGTTTATATTGTCGAATCAGTCAACGATTCCAGCTGTTACCGAGCACCTGACACTTTTGTGTGCAAATGCCTAAGGGAAAGGTGTCAGCTTTCTTATATACATCAGAAAATAAAACATTCCTTATCAGTTTTGATTTAGAGTGCAATTATTGTAAAAAAACCTCGACCTCTTTATGTAGTTAATGGTACTACGAGGAAAAAACTATACATAATGTGCAACTTTTAGAATCAGTTCCGTTGTTATTTTTTAATGAAAATGGATTCTATTTATTATCTTTTAAGTTTATGTACAGAGGTCCATAACACACTTGGAACCGATAACAAATTTGCTCTATTCTCTCTATTGCCTTGAACAAATAACTTATCTGATATAAATCTCATTGAAAACGTAAAGCATTTATTAAAAAAAAAGTACAAGATAAAATCCGCGGGCCAGATTTTAATTTAAAAATAAGGAGGTGTATAAAGACTCCTCTGAAATGGAAAGAGAGATAATGTCAACATAAATTAGTGCAATTAATGAGGTAAAGAGCGGTCACACTGAGTACTGGCAAGTAGGATTACTTTGCACAACATTCTATCACTAAGAAAAGATCTCCTATATTACAACGAAATTTCTAATATTCTTCTATTTTCTATGATTGGGCGAAAAACAAAACGGAAAACATAAAATTTCTACGATGCTCTTAATTTTTTCGCGAAGTATTGTAAATTCTGTAAGAGCCAATTTAATTTAGCGCTGCATTCATGGTTCGACATGTTTAAGTTAATCTCTTTACAAGTTTCAAGCCGACGGAGCCAGTTGTGAAATAGCTATTAGAAAGGCAATAGATACCTGCCTGTGCACTTTGGCGTAAGAACAAAGATCGAAGTTAAGGGGAATGAATTAATATTAAATTTTGTGACAACAAATACGCTGCTGAAACGTTACAACTGTTACAAGAAAATGCTTTCAAAAAGTGGTGTAGATGAGAGAGATGTGACGGATGAATGCAGACGCGAACACTAAAATCAATAATGACATGCATTAATATTAACAAAGTGAAAGATGTAATGCGCTCTGACAAGCGATTAAATTATTGCGATGGATTGGTTAATTTTTACTGAAGAATTTTGTATAATGTTTGCGAAATTTCCGTCTCGGATAAATAGAAGCAGCCTGACTTTATATTGCGATTGATTTGTATTCAAATATTTTCGAGAATAATTAGGAGCAATGAACCTTTTGTGTTTGTAGTACGATCCAAATATAAAACTGTAATAATATGGAGTGGAAATTGCTAGATTTGTAGCCCCGTAAAAAATGCGTATTCTCTTTTATTACAAAGGACAATCCAACAAGAATTTATTGAATAGAGACTAACAGTCAACCAATAATTTTATTTAAAAGTGTTGAAGAGATGACGAGATTCTGTTCGAAAAAGAAGATCTAATAATCTCATAATTTATTACTTTGGCAAGGAGATGATTCATGGTTTGGCCAAAAAGCGATTACCCAATTATATCATCCTACCTATTCACTTAACTTAGCTTGTTGAGGTTACTTTAATTAAAAACTGTGCTGACAAAATGAAGGTTTTCTAATACGTGGGATGTTTAAGTTTTGCATAGTGGGAGATAGAGGGCGCCACTAATCAAATGTCAGTACTAAAAATGAAACTCTATTTTCAGTTAACCTAAATCCAAAGTTTCAGTGGGATACGTGTAGTGTTGTAGTTATAACGAACTGAAGTTGACAAGTTAGTTGAAAAATGGAATTAAATCGACAACATTTTCGCGGAATAACTTTTTATAATTTTCGAAGACAATTATGTCAACAAAAATCCCTTGATGAGTTGGTTTCTGTTCTCGGCAATGAAGCACCACATCAATTAACAATTTCTCGTTGGTATAGAGAATTCAAACAACGTTGGCGGATTAGTCTTAGCGACGATCCAAGGGCAGATTCACTAAAAATGGCAGTCACTCAGGAAAACGTTAATGCTATGCGCAAGATCATCAACGAAGATCGACATGTGGCATATCGCCAGACTGAAGCATTATTGAGGATTTCAAAGATCTTAATTCAAAAAATTTTGCATAAAGAATTGTGTGTAAAATAATTAGTTTCTCACTGGACACCGCATCGGTTGGCCATAGTACAGAAAGCAACTAAGGTGATTTAGTGTAAAAAAAACTCTAGATCTCTTCAATACCAGAAACTCTAAAAACGTATACAGCTTTGTCAGTGATGATTAATCTTTTATTTACTCATATGAACCAGAAAATAAACGCCAGTCGTCTGTTTGGGTGTTATAAGCTGAAGAAAAGCCGACAAAAGTCATTCGTTCTCGAAGTATCTCCAGAATGATGGTGGCGACATTTGTCTCGACAGCAGGTCATGTAGCAGCAATTCCTCTACAAGATCAAATAACTGATACTGCCGATTGGTACAAGTTCGCATACAGCACGCAAGACAATTGAATTTTTAACACAAGAAAACGTCGAATTGTTGGACCATCCTTCGTACAATCTAGGCCTATGTTCCAATGGTTTCCTTATCTTCCAGAAAATCAAGGACCGACTACGCGGTCAAAGGTTCCAGTCGTTAGAAGGAGCAGTCGATTCCCTCGAAAACACAATTTTGACGGCACCAACAAACGAGTGGAACAATTGCTTCCAGAGCTGGTTCGAGCGTATACAAAAGTGCATTAATCTCCGTGGAGAATACTTCCAAAAACAATGAAGTCTTTAAATGCTATCTACAGTATTATTCCAGTTTTATATGCAAAACTAAAAGACAACCCACGAATAACCAGTAGCAGGAACCGATAGGGAGGCGAACACGTGCAGACGCTGTCGATAGCTTGCATCATGTCAGCGACGCAAAGATGCTTCACAAAGATGGACTGTTAACTGCGACGGGTGTAAATACACATATTTCTAAATCGTTTTCCTGCGTTAAAAAGGTACTTTATTATACCTTTATTTATTTTATTTGTAATCGCATCTGTCTAGTCTTCTTGGTGAAACTGTTCGCAACTGCGAATCCGAAGGTTTGTTCACATTAAATATGAGATATTTGTCGACAATATTTCGTAAAATCAATTCCAGACCTGCTTCTAGATATGGAAACGTCTTCCAAGTTAGTGTTTAGATGAGAGCCCTTGCTTTAAAGGTGACAATACAGTTCTATAGAATGTATGAGGGATTTTGAAATGGTCTCTAACTGAAGAATAGATGACGCAAATATGACCGAATGATGGTGTGCTGCGAAAACTCGTGCTTTTAGTTGCCCTTGTATGAAAAGAAGTTTAAAATCGAAGTTCGAGCTTCTATAATCTAATTCAAAGTAATGAAAGAGATGTACATACATATATCTCTCGAATAGTAAAAGCTGCGTATCACTAGCAACGAAATTAACATAAAACTCCACAATGCCGCTTTAAATGATCGCTGACTGGTATGTGATCTAGACTACATTGTAAAGATTTTGATAGTCCCTGTTCACTACGTCTTGTACCCTGTTTTGGGCAGACCCGAATCGTACACATAGGGTGGATAGCTTATACATAAAAGTTTTTAGACTGTTCGGTAACTTAATTGGTTAGAGCAATCGTTTAGAAAACGGTTGATAGAGGTTCGAGCCTTGGAACTATGCAGAACATTTTTTATTAATTTTTTGTAATTAATATAACGATAGAGACGCAGAAAATGATAATTTTCATTAATGTCATTTCATAAAGCGCTGAATTATATTTTTATATATCATTGTAAGCAGTGTTTAGACTTGTTTAAACGCGATTTCGTCGACTTTCCTCGACATTAGATGAAACACGAATTCATGATTATTCACCAGAGTCAAAGCAGCTTTCAAAGTAGTGGATGGGATCAGATGGAAATGCATCAAAGAAAGCGAAAACGATTTCTTTTATGGGTAAACTTATGGCCACGGTTTTCCGGGATTCTCAAGACATGGTACTCACTGATTAAGTGAGTACCACACTTGACTACTGGGCTAATTGAAAGGTTAGTCAGAATAAGCGTCCACATTCGTCCATCATTTGAAGACTATACTTCCACGTCTGACCAAAAAAAGTGCTTCTTTGTCACGATAATGCCCCTGTGCACAGATCTCGAAAGGTTGTTGCAAAACTTTTGACCTACATGAAAAATCATGACCTACGCTTTGAAGTACTTCCACTTGACCCATAGTCACTGTATTACAACTTTTTCCCAAGTCTGTAGAAATTAATTTTATGAAGTTATGCAGTCAAAGGTTATTTAGGATAAGATTTGAAGAAATCACATTGTATTGAGGGTCTTACAAATTTAGTCGCTCTAAATATGTATATTGTACTGGAAGGTGACGAAAATTCTCAAAAATATTTCCTTCTGTAGGTTGAGAATATTCTGAACCCTTCTTGTATATTCTTTTAAAGTGCATTCCGAGAATTAAATTGTATCTTCCATATCTTCTCTTTACCTCCATTTTCTGATTGTTGCAACAACATAAAAATTTATATTTTGTTAAAAATTAATTTATATTTGAAATTGAAAATGATTAGCATTTATTTAAATACGAAATCTAGTTTTGTAACGTAAGATTTTGAAATTTTCTTAGTATGTGATAATATAATCATTCAAAACATGATAAAAATTAGAATATTTAACTTGAATTTAGTGCTCTACAAGATATTACCATAACAATCTTAATTAAACTACATACTATACCTGTTCACATAAAATTGATCCGACCGTGCGAGATAATTAACTTTATTAACGCAGAATCTAATTTGTGAAGAAATAACTATGAAGTATTAAACAATACTGCAAATATTACTACTCTCATAGGATTTTCAAGAATTTCATTTGTTACAATGTCCATATTACAGGTTAGAATTTAAAAAAGTAGATTTTTTAAAATAAATTAACCCAGATATTAATTTATTCCCAAATTGAGGAAACCCTTCTGCGATTCCTTTCTATTGACAGCGCACAGATCAATTATGAAGAGTTTTCTTTTTATAAAATGTCTAACCAAGGCTTTGAATCTTGGAATTTCATTTGATGTAGATTTACCGTAGAAATCGTACGTTTAAGATAAGTTTAAGATTGGAAAAAGTTTAAGTTCAAAAATTCTAATTTTAACCGCTTTTTACAAAAATATATGTATATTGTATATATACAGAGTCTGTCGCAGTGAAAAGAGAATTTTTTAAAATAAATACAAAATCTTACTAGTTTGGCAAAATTCATTTATTTTATTCAAAGTAATCGCTTTCGGATTCAATACAATGTTTTGCACGGTCAAATAACATGTCGAATGAATTTTTTTAAGTTCTTTAGAGATGTCTTTGAATATCTCTGTCGACTCCTTTTTATTGGCTTCAGATCTTGCGCGAACATCTGGTACTTATGTACATGCTTCAACAGTAAGGCGATACTTGCTCAGATCAGTTTTGACGAGATGCGTGGTCTTGAGAAAACTCTTACTGCGACGAGGTAATAGAGGGAAACGATTGAAATATGTCAGAGACCACGAAACTTGGGGAGATAATGAGTGGCGACAAGTATTATGGACTGCCGAATCTAAATATCAATGAATAGACGTCAGTATGTTAGACGACGCCCTGGTGAATAGTTATTGGAACCATGTATACACACTACCATAAAGCATGGAGGTGGCAATATCCAAGTTTGTTGTATTTCGGTAGCAGATATAAGAAATACAGAACACTATTAGAATAACATGCTATACCATCGGGGCAGCGACTTATTGGCAATAATTTCATTCTACAGCAAGATAATGATCCCAAGCATACCTCAAAACTTGTAAACACTTATTTAACACAGCAGGAAGCAAATGGGGTATTGCAGACTATGATATGGCCACCTCAAAGTCCTGACTTAAATATTATTGAGCATGTGTGGGATTATTTTGACAGAAAAAAGTGTGAAAGGTGGCCGAATGTTCCTGAAAATTTCATTTATTCATTAATGGAAAGCCTACGAAGAAGAATGCAGGATACCATAAAAAATAAATGTGGCCATACAAAATATTGAAAATTTAAGTTGTTTTTGTTTAAATATCGATACGTGTTAGTTCTTATACATTAAAAAAATTTTAACTTGTATAAGATTATTATTTATCCTTTTAATAGTTTCTTGTAAAATTCAAAAAGGTAATTCTTTCTTTTGCACAGAACTGTATATCACATTCCGTTATGTTCAAAATTCAAACTGTGTACAATCTGTTCTTAAATTCAGTGACTAAAAATTTTGGTATTCACTAAATGTTTGTTATTGAGTTAATTCTCCCAATAATATACCTTGTTATTGTTAAAATAACATAATATATATATATATATACGAGGGTGGTCTGAAAAGTGTCCGACCTATCAATGATACAAGACATTTTTTCTTAAAATTTATATTTATTTTTCTACATAGTCTCTTTGTAACTCTACACACTTCTCCCAGCGATGCTCCCATCTCTTTAATTCGTCTAAATAGTACTCGGCGATTGTCTCTGCAAAATAATCGTTCACGAAAGTGATTGCCTCCTCATTTGACGAAAATCTCTGTCCTCCGAGCGCAATTTTTATATGGGGGAACAAAAAGAAGTCGCTTGGGGCTAGATCTGATGAGTAAGGCGGATTGTCAAGCAGTTCAAACCGAAATTCGTGGATTTTCGCCATGGTGTGAGACGGCGCGTTATGTTGGTGAAACAGGATTTTCTTTTTTTGCAAATGTGGCCATTTTTCCATAATTTCTGCCTTCAGCTTGTTAAGTAATGATGCGTAGTATGCTCCTGTAATAGTTTTTCCTTTTTGAAGATAATCGATCAAGATAATTTCATGACTATCCCAAAAAAACACTCGCCATCACTTTCCCAGCCGAAAAAAACAGTTTTTGCTTTTTTTGGAGCCGGTTCCCCCTTTGCAGTCCACTGTTTGACTGTATTTTTGTTTCGGGCGTATAATGGTGTATCCAAGTTTCATCTACAGTAATTAATAGACGCCAAAACTTGGATTTATTGCGCCTAAACTACGCCAACGGAGCGTCGGAAATGTTCATTCGAACATGTTTTTCGTCTAACGTTAGCAAACGGAGCATCCAATGCGCGGACAGCTATCTGATGCCTAAATCTTGATTTAACATGTGACAAACACGTTCTTTGGACATGTTCATAGCCTTTGCTATCTCTCACACGTTAATTCGACGGTCGTCTAGCACCAATTGGTGAGCTTTAGCGATGTTATCGTCAGTAGTTGCAGTTTTTGGACGTCCCGAACGTTCATAGTCTCCCAAGCTCTTACGGCCACGTTTAAATTCAACTGGCCAAAATTTCACCGTGGTAAATGATGGTGCAGAGTCTCCGTACACAGAGTCTAACTCATCTTTGATTTGCGTAGCCGTATTGTTTTTCAAAAATAAATATTTAATGACAGCTCGATACTCGACACTCACGTCGACTCACTAAAATGACTGTCAAATAACAACTATGCGTCCAAAATGGCTGAAACTTTGGTGAGTACCTGACAATAGATACACAACTACATCCCTAGCTTCTATTGATGAGTGCTGCCATCTTCACGTTGAGGTCGGAAACTTTTCAAACCACCCTTGTATATATCTCAAGCTTGACTTTTCACTCTTATTTAATGAAGTAAATTTTTAACATACATAAAAAACTTGCTCACGAACGAGGTATGATTGTGTCTGTAAAGAATTAAATTAAAGTATGGATACAATTTTTAATGCATTTCAGTTATTATTAGAAGTCCACTGAACTTATCTTTCTGGCTCTGTGCTGTCCTATGCTGTGCTATTGCAATTGAAATCGCATCCCTTATATAGCATGTGTTTGTTTATCCTCTCCTTAAAGCGTAGTAATCGACCAGATTAGAACAATAATGTAAACTTCTTGTCGCCCGTTGACTGAACAAGTCTCTACATCTATTTTATCCGTAACCAGGGATAGGCCAATACTAGCGCTTTTCTAATAATCCGCACTTCGCATATGCTGTTTAATTTTGTCAGCTACTGACTGAAACTTTTTCACTATTCAGTAATCTCTACTTTTTGCGAAAATTATTCTAATAATTCTCCAATGAAATTGAATATTTCTTTATTTTTCCTACACAAAAGATGCAGCATTTTATATTCTTCCAACAAAATCACATTAAAACTTGTCCTAGCAGTTTAAAATACATTTATTGGTATAAATACTCGTTTACGGATATGAAACCAAAAAATATGTTAAATCAACTTTTAGTTATTATCATTTGTGTGAAATATCTTTTATTTGTTTTCAGCATATTAGGAAAATATGCATATATAACCATAAATAAAATTTTCATTCAAGTAATTACCATCTAGCAGACTATATATTAACCAAACATGTGTCTTAAGCAATGCGGTATCTAATTTGCACGGCATTTATTACTCCGGTACAGTTCAGGAGTAGGTTCATCGAGCTTGGAACCTACCTAATAGCTTTCTTCTTTCAGTATATGAATTGAAACTAATGAGATTCAATAGGAATTTTAGTACCGTTCAGTTTTATTATTCAGAGTCAGTTAAGGTAAATACGTTAAACTGTTGTCAGGAAGAAACTTAAATTTGATAAGATCAACATCATTGATATTATAACAAACCATAAATTTGCAAAATAATCCGTTAAAAGTTTTCGTTGTGGGAGTTTTTAGACAAAATGCAAACATTTACGAAAAAAAAAAGAAACATAAAAATTTGTATAATCCCACACGTTCCCGAAATTATCTCATAAAAAAAAACATAAGCTTATTAACGTACAATGACACTTTGCCTTACATCGTAATACTCTTTACAAGCACACGGCCTTAAACGAGCGTAAATAAAAATACATCGAATCAAATGAACGGCTCAGCGTCACTTTTTAATTGCCCGTAATATGCATACCAATTTAGAGCGATGATAAATCACATTTAAAGTGGGTTGCGACTCTCAGAAAAGAGTCACCAATTTGCAACTTCTAAATGAAAAGTTCGTTCTTCCGTTCTGACATTGAGAATCGTTTATTTAAATATTAGAGTTTAGTTGGCTTGAGTTGAATAGTTTGTTGTATTCCTTCTGATATAGTTATTTATGTACCTAATTTTTATCACAATTCTTATCGTGGTCACCGCATCGCCTCCCCTCATAAAATAATTTTCTATTGAAATCGTGCTGCAATTGTAATATTAATTTCTATCTGAATGTGTTTTGGTGCTAAGGGTACACGACATCGTCTCAATTACATTACCACGAAAGGGTCAATTTATTGATATTTAGCAACATCGATCCGAAAAATCATAATCAGTGTCTCTCTGTATTATGTCCACTATATCTGAAATTCCCACGGCTTTCCGAGAAGTTCCGATTTTTCTCGAACATTCTGTAACATATATCGCGACCGTATTGTGTGCGTATATATACTCTACATCGTTCAACTCCAGCCAGCCTCAGGCAAGTCCATACTCGATTGTCTGTGTTGTAATTTACGTGTTGATTGCGTAGATAAAATCAAAAAAATTCTTAAAAATATTTAAATTTTCGTTTTACCAGCACTGAAATAAATGAAGAAGAGGCGCCTCTGTCTGCTTCAGGAGAACCGATCCTCGATTATGTGTGTTGCAATTTACGTGTTGACTGCAATCAAGACAGTACACAAATGAGGGTTGTTTCGAAGATAAAATTAAGAAAATATTCTTAAAAATATTTTGATTTTGGGTTTACCAGAATCGAAGTGAATAAAGAAGAAAGATCTCTGTGTGTCATTTGCTCAAAAATGTTGGCAGCAGACAGATGAAACCTAATAAACTTAAACGACATTTGAAAACGTTTTCATAGTGAGTATGTTGACAAACTCCGAAAATCTTCTACTTAAAATCATTTCAAAAGTAAAAGTTGTTTTTCAAAACAGCTTCGTGTGTGAATGAAAAAGCTTTACTCGCCTCTCATAAAGTTTTATATAAAATAGCTAGATATAAAAGAACAAATTCTGACAGCTGCGATTAACATTGTAGAAATTATATCTGGAGATAATTTTGTCATCAAATGTAGTCCACACCACAAATGATACTGTTGCCCCTCGAATTGGTAATATAGCTGAAGATATAGAGCATCGGCTTTTTTAGAAGTTTCGTGGCAAAGTGTTTTCAATTCCGCTTGACGAGGAAGCAAATAGCACTAAAACCGTTCTTTTAATTGCCTATATTCGATTTTATGATAGTATGTCAGTAGTAGAACTATTTTTCTGCAAGCCAGTAGAAATCATAGCAATATCACTTTCATTATTTAATATATTAAATGACTTTGTAAAACGAGGCGAATATGGGGTGGAAAAATTGTTTTGCACCGATGATGCCCGTACAATGTCTGGAAAACTCCAAAGTTTACATGCGCTTGTGAAATAAAAATCTCCACAGTGTGTCTGGACCCATACGATTTACAGAGAAGCTTTGGCCCCCCAGGTAATGTTATTATCTAACGATTAAAAATTGCCTTCACACCGATACCGAGAATACATTTAATGCCCCTCGTAGCACAACAGAACACATTAACAGTAGATATCAAATTACGGAATAGTGACTAATTTTAGGTTTTGCTTTAACTGAACTGTTTTTTGAAAATAAAGGGTGTTTTAAATTTCGCGTTTTTTTCAGAATAAATAAAACACATAATTTGCATTTATTTTCAAAAACTTTCTATTGGTAATTGAAGTATCAGTTATAATATTTATATGCGAAAAATAATATCGGCGAAATGGCCTCTTCTTGCAGCTATACAGACATCCACACTTTTGTTAAAATTTTCAATGACATTTTGACATAATTGACGCTCTATCTCACCAATGACACGAATAATTTCATCTTTCAAAGCAGGAATTGATTGTGGATTGTTTTTATAAACCCGACTTTTCACATAACCCCAAAGAAAATAGTTTAACGGTGTCAAATCACATGATCTTGGTGGCCCATTAACATCACCGTTTCTTGAGATTACACGTCCAGGAAATTTTTCTCTGAATAAATCAATTGATTCGTATGCAAAGTGAGGTGTATCGCCATCCTGTTGAAACCACATATCATCTATATTCATTAATTCAGGGTACAAAAATTCGGTTATCATCCGACGATATCGATCACCATTGACAGTTACAGCTTCACCAGCAGCATTTTCAAAGAAGTAAGGTCCAATTACACCACCACATAATGCACACCAAACAGTAACTCGTTTAGAATGTATAGGTTTCTCATGAATAATTCGTGGATTTTCCTCACCCCAGATACGGCAATTTTGTTTATTAATATAGCCACCAAGTTCAAAATGTGCCTCATCGGAAAACATTATTTTTTGAGAAAAATCAGCTGGTTGTTTATTGATGTAATTGACAAATGAACGACGTTTTAAATGATCTAATGGCTGCAGTTAGTGTGTTATTTGAACCTTATATGCCTTCAGAGCTAAATCCTTATGTAAAATACGCCATACTGTTGATCCACTAAGTCCAAGTTGTTGTGAACGTCGTCTAATGGACATTTCAGGATCTTCAGCAACACTTTCACGAACCAAACCAGTATTTTCTTGTGAACGACCACTACGTACCGTGTACCGTTGTATCGTGTACGAAGCCATTTTTATAGATGTCATACATCACACTTTTTAAATGCCCACATACCCAGACAAATTCAGTGCTCCATCTATATTTTATTTATTCTTAAAAAAACCGAGCGATTTGAAATACCCTTTATTAGACGTGTTTACCTATAATGAAATAATAATTAAAAAATCCGTTTTTCCAGTTTGTACATACAAAAGTAGTAATATTAGAATGCAAATATAATACAACCCGTAAATTGTTAACGATTTTACTAATTATGTTGTAATATAATATAATTGCACCATATTTCTTCAATTAAAGATAATTTAGTAGCGTTACAATCGTAACGTAATTTATGTATGCAAACTTAGATGTACATTTTTTTTATGACAACTCCTTAACAATGATAAATGTTTAGCTTTCATACATACACATTTATTTTACGAAAAAAAGAGTGTAATAAATTATATAGGACGGCCTATTTATGTAATAATTCACTTGAATAACAAATGTGACATGTTTTTTTTCGCGTCTTGCATGTAAAATATGTATGTTAACACGACGGAAGTTAAGTCTATATTTACTCCCTTTTCAATGTTGTTTGTTACTAATAAAGTGTGAAAAAAGTATTATACAGCTAACTATGACATAATATTAATTCAGTTGTGCTTTTTTTTTGTTTTTCTCATGAACTAATGGCTTGCATTTTTATAAATAAGTAGAAATTATTACTTCATTATCTCTGTTGACTGCATAATAATTAGGAGTGGCGTGATATTACCTGTACGACTGAGAAAAGTTGAATGTAGATATACAGTCCTTGGTAATTGAATTAGAGTTACTTTGTGGTTTTGCTATTTGTTCGAAATTTACGACAAAAGAGAAAATGTATACAGATATTTCTAACACAAAATGTTCATTAGGCCTTATAATAAAATTTTTTAATTAATATTTTGTCAAACCTCCGTTAGCTTTAATTCTTTCTGGCATGCTGTAAATACAAGTTTTTACCACTTCTTGTAGTTTTGAATTCTCTTGCCAACTCCTACAAACTTTTTCTTTTAAAATTGCAATTGTTGGATTGGAACATCTGTATGTGATGATTTTTAAAATATTCCATATATTTTCGATGGGGTTTAGATCCGGTGAGTTTCTGAGCGAGGGCGGAACAGGTATTCTTGAACTTCATGCAAAGTCTGTATTAATTTCGCCATATGGGATGGTGCCTCGTCCTATGTGGGGGGCTCTTTATGCAGTGAATCCAGAAAGAACAAAAGTACAGTGTCAATGACTTTCTTATATTGTATTCATTGTCTGAAGCTGTTACACATGACCAAATCATGGTGCTCGGTTGATGTTTTATATTTTTCTGCATAACTTCGTCACCGAAATGTTTGTTGGATCTTCATCTGATGAACAGCATATCGCGCCAAGCTGCGACTCATCGCTAAAGATTACTTATCGCAAAAAGAATGAGATTAGCAAAAATTGGCAATTTAGCAAAATACTGCATACTTGCAAATGTTTTGGAAGTTCGTCTTTGCTAAAAACGTTATTCTTTAGTCTTAATGTCAACAAACCGAAAGTGCTTCGCCCGTACAATCGCCACACTCTAATTATTTGTAATTGTCTGCAGAAAAGATCCAACGTTTTTTGAAACACGTAAGTTGTAAAACTGATAATTTCCATCCGGAACATAATATCGACTATAGATCGTTGTTAAGAAGACATGATGTGCAGTCCTTACGGAATCGTCTACGGATTCATGGAGAAAGATTTCTGTGGAAACTTATTCACGGTTTTATTGACTTCCCACAATTATCTCCTTCTATTAATTTTTATACCCGTTTACCCTCTCGTTCCTATACTTTCTGTTACTATTTTCTCAAACTAATTTCCTCCTGCATCGTTCTCCTCTTAGCATTCCAGTACATTGAGGTAATAGGAGCACTTTGCAGGTATAGTACTCCTCTTATCTTAATATGCTGGAATGCTAAAGCACTTCATAATGACATTTTCTTTTATTCCATTAATTAATTAATTTTTTAACAATTTTATTAATTATAGCTTGTATATGTTTAATTTCATATATTTGTATCTTTCTTTTATTTGTCCTGTAATAGTACATCGTTAGACAATCAAGGTTACTATTATTGTTTTTATTATTATAACTATTTGAACAATCCATGTATGTGGATATACAGATTTTTTTTCATTAAAAGAGAAATGATTACTACACATTTATTTTGAGATAAATTAGATAGTATTTTGAAACCGCGCACGTAAGGTCTAATAATAAAATTTGTAGTCGTATAATTATACTAATTTGTCAACAATAAAAGTGTCCCAACGATAATTGACTAGATTTATGAATCGTTAATTTTTATTGTGTGAACCCCACTAGTCTGCGCAACTTCTAAGAGCTGAATTTCTGGCGTCAGGAAACGGAAGACAAACACCTACGTATAGATGTAAATATGTCAGTGATAACATGCTATATCAAACTAGAAAATTATATCTTAGTAACACTACTGATTAGTATACGTATGTATGTATAATGCTAACAATATGTTATGTATATATATATATATATATATATATATATATATATATATATATGTAATTAAAAAAGATATAGATTTTAAATGAAACTACATTACGTATTTAAATTGATAAAGATAACTTGTATTATGTTTGTTTATAAAATTCAATATCCGTGTATTAATCATTTAAAAGCTCTGCTTTATTTTATTCAGAATTTATTTCAAAATAAGACGTTTTGTAATTATTGGCCCATTACTTTCTTGAAAGTGCAGATTGAGATAGACAGGTGTCGACAATCATTTTTTGATATAAACAAATCACTTGCATTATCAGAAAATTTAAAATTAATTTTGAAAGCAAAATTTACATTTTAAAAAGTACACTAGTACCTTTTTATGTTATTTTAATATTCTTAAAATAATAAACATTGTTTAAGTATGATATACTAGGTAAGTAGAAACATATCAAAATATATTCGTGGTAATAAATAGGGAAACATCAATTTAGTTTAATTTTATTTCATTACACAGGTTTATATATTATTATACAGTGAACCCGCTTACTGGAATACTCATATTATCCGCCAAAATTATTCCTATATGCGGATTATTTCATTATCCGTTTTTAACTTATTTTTTCTTATTACTAGTAAGTTAAGTATGTATATACATATATATACTTCGTATTCTTTATATCTGCGATTTTATAACTACAAAATTGACTTCAGTATCATACTGTAAATTTATGTTGTGATTTTCATAAAATTTATTTAAGAATACATACAAAAAAAATAAAACACATTTCAGCGTCATACATATTTTTTAATTGATACTATTTTTTTTATTTCAAACTCTACACATCCTTAACAAAATAATCTGTAATTTTATTTTGTTTTCTTTCTTTACACAAAATATCAGTGATTTGGTTATCTAATGCATAGAAATGTGCAAAATTACAATCAGTTTTTGATTCTAAAAAACGACGTAGTGTCACATGCTAATTTCATTTCTTGAGACGATGGCGCGGTTGATGGAGTATCCTTTCACCTACAATTTTTTTGGAAGAAATTTGGGAACGAGTTTTCCATCTGGTAAACCACTCATTTGTTGCTTGAAAATTTACACTACCTAGATTTTGTGCAATCTGTTGGGCTTTTTCCTTCAAAATTTGTCCGCTAAGTGGAACTTTACGCGTTCTTTTTTCCATAAACCAATGATTTAAAGCATTTTCTACGTCAGCATTCTTCCCGTTGCGTCTTCGTTTTTGAGTAGATTTAAAATTATCACGCCAATCACTTAACATACTGTCTTTTCTTTTTAACCAAACCCACCAAATTTTTTGGCAACATCCGACTGATTGCAAGTTGTTTCTTCTAAAAACTCAAGCTATTTTACTTTTTCCTGCAGAGCAAGGTCTTTTCTTTTCAAGTTTGTCGAAGAAGCCATTTTTCACTCACTTTCACTCACTTTCGATTGCAATGTCAAAAACAAACTGACCAGAAATATAGAAATTTCCTTCTTTTAAAACCACGAAAAAAATTTTATTGTATGTATGTAATTCTCACAGAATTAACCATTATCTAAATACTGTTTGAAATCACTTAGGTACGAGATTTTATTGCAATACGTAATTATCCGAATAATAGTTTTCTAAAAGTAAAGTAAACATTCATAGTAACTTTTGGTTTACATCCACCTTTAGTTAAGCAGGTAGAGAAATTTATTCTTTTATGAAGACAAAATCGCATTAATGTTCTTAGAAAAGCCATTCCTTTACCCAGTATTCTATTAAAAGGTATTCTTTTAATCGAATAATTTTGTTAATACTTAAAGTGAAATGGTTTTGCTCTTGAGATTTTAATTCCTTTAACCGATATATTCTATTAAGAGGGTTTCCAATAAACGGGTTTCACTGTATATTATTATTTTGTAGCACAAAATGTAAATAAAGTAAATAAAGCAAATAAAATAATTAAAATAAGCAAAATAAATAAAATAACGGCGTCTATATGTCGACACCTGTGTCCTTTAAGTTATTGAACCTGATGTTGCTGATTATGACGAGCCTATGACCTTGAGCGTAAATAGGATATGTCTAAAATAATGTTGACGTAGCCTTGGGCTCTTGCTAAATATTCCAAATAAAAGGAAATTAAAATTAAAAATAATATTAATCGACTGTCTGATATGTTAAATGTCCCTAAACATGCTTTCTCTAGGCCGGTTTCTTAAAAAACATTATGCTAACTTGTTACATGTTACGTGTAAGATTCATGCTTTATCTTGTTGCAAAAACTGTTCGACTGTTGTCCTGAGATAGACGCTTTAACAGCGTGTACAAAAGTAGTGTTTGCCAAATCCCCAAAACGTGATCGTCAATTTCATAGACTGTCTCCCAGTATCCCTGAATAACCAGAGAAGATTCTTACACGTTGGGGAACGTGGCTACCGGCAACGTTGTACTATTTTAATATTAAAGAACCTTAATGAAATTAAATAAAATCAATAAAACTCCTTTTACAATATTAGTATTCTGTATAAGCATTTCTAGAACTACGTTGTCATCATCAGCAAATAATCAAATCAGTGTGTTTGGCGTTTGACGGTGTGATATTGCGATTAATTATCTGCTGATGATAACAACTTAATTGTAGAAATGCGCAAATTATTGTAGAATGGCCTTTTTTTATTAATTCAATCAACCACAGTCTCCATTAAAATTGACTGTAACGGACGTTGTTTTAAAATTCGATTTGAAAGAAGCTGCAGCTATCAAAACAAACCAGTCAAAATTTCAAGATAGGTTAAAAGAGATTTAAAAACTATTCAGAACAGTTACTTCGGACTAGTGGAGGCAATAGGAAAATTAGAAAGTCTTTTGCTGTCGTTGGTGGAATCGGTCAAAATAATGAAAGATGTTCACGAACAGCAATGCACGATAGAAGGCGCAAAAACCCTTGAGTGAAAGTGTTCCAGACAAGGATTGAAATTTTGCCACATTAAGGAAAATATATAAAGATGCGTCTACAAATTCGTTAAGTTCTGTTATGGGTTATTTTAATTATGTAAATATAAAGTGATTAGATATAGAACGCTCGTTTTCGGCATATAAACAAATTTTTCCCACGTCGCACTCGGTTTGCTGAAACAACTGTGGAAACACACCTAATGTTGCAGATATTTAACCAATATTATGCAGTTTGTGACTTCACGGAAGATTTTTAAAACGGTAAGTGTTACACTAGGTTTTATAAATTTTATTTTCGTTCATATATGTATATACTATAAAACCCACGCCTATGACGGGCACCTCAATTTGGCTTTTCTAATTACCAAATTTTCTTCAATAAAATTTACAGAGCATGATTGATGCTCCTGATTAATTGATCTAAATTTTATGTACCAAATTGGAAAAATCGAATAAATAAAAAGAGGACATAAAACGGAGATAAATAGCTATTTTTTTTGTCGCGTATGAGATGTATTTTAAATAGGATGAATATATCTACGTTTCGAATCGCACTGGTTATCTTTTGGAGTTAGTCTGTCGCCGGCTAAATCATGTGATAAGAAGTTAGTTAAAATAATAGGCAATATATATGCATATATTCTAAGCGTATTTTTATTATAAAAAACAGGGTAGACTGTTCAATAAACTTTATAGAATGACCGATTTTTTTGTATGAAACGTACGCTTATTAAAATTTAAGCCGTTGGATATTTTAATAGATACATATTAGTGTATGTGTTACATCTACATACATATGTAAGGATGACTGACAGAATGTAAATGGATTTTGATTTACTAATTTATTAAAACGATTTATATAACGCATGTTTACCTTAGGTGATGAAAAGTAATGTAATGAAATTAGATGGGTATACGTTTATGAAAAATATACACAGAAAATTCTAATTAACACCCAGTTCAAAAAATGTGCCGATTTACTTCAACCTCTCGATAAAATTAAAATTAAATAAATCTTGTGTATATATATGATTAAGCAAAAAATAGTACATTTAAGAAGCGGCAAACATATAGATTATGTGCATAACAAATTTACTTAATTAATGACATACAGGGTGTTACGTGCCATATGTTTAAGGTTATGAATTTTTTAAATTTTACTGAATCAATCATGTTGCATTTAATCATTTATTTTGGAAGTTATGTATGTTCCCAATGCTTGAGATTCAAGTGTTTATATAACTTCTAGTGAGTGACGTTATAAGCGGGTATTTCACTAATTGACAGTGTACGATGAATATTCATGAAATTTTGTTTTGCAGCGCGTTGTCTGTATACGTAGGTGTCGCCATGAATTCCCATATTAACTAGTATAGGAAGGAATAATAATTATTTATTAACTTTACGTGATTACAGCATTTAGATTTAGCATTAAAGATGAAGTACTTTGACAACTATTTTAATATTAACGTCTTGTTTGGATAATGGGTAAAAGTCACTTGATACCATGTTAGGAACAATGATGGTCGAACCATCTGAATAAAACCATAATTTTTAATATCAGCTTGCATATTCTCGGTCGTGTGAATGTGTACAGTGTTATATACAGATTGTACATCCTTACGCAGCTTTCTATGCCATTTTTTTAACTTTCATTAAAGAAAAATGACCCTGCAATTTAAATTATTCGTATTGGGCATTTACCGGTTTAAAGTCAATTCTCATTCATTCTTGAGAAACAGCATGATTTTCTCCAATTTAAACACTTTGGTTTTATGTGGATTATTCCTGTTCAATACTCGCGATTCTATAAACTCCATTTGTGTTAACACCATCTTTTCCTTATCCGTAATGATCTATTGTTCAATTTTTTCTATAATGTTCTAAAATCGAGGAAATGCTAAGAACATTGTATCTACCTTATTCTAACTTCATTTATTTTCAAATAATCGCAATTCTTTAATGTTTATCGTATGCTTCTTTCATCAGTTCCCGCATTAGTTTTTCTAAGTATATTTTTATATTTATGTTTAAAGGAAAACAAGAAAAAACACTAATTAAAAGTCAACAAAGCATACACAACGTCGCCCAGGAACATAAACTGAAATACTGTCGAGTGTTAGGTACCCAATTATTACAATGACAATTGACGACGCTCTTAAAATAACCCGCCCATTGAAGATAAGGGGATTATAGAAAGGGTCGATTAAGTACAGCAGCCATGAACAGAAACCCTATCTTTTTCCTACAAATAACTATACATAGAATATACTAAATAAACATTAGGTAGCCATATCTTCGGATTTATTCGCTTGTTTTTGAATTACATTAATTGAAATAAAGAAAATTTAAAAATTATCATGGCGGCGCTAATATTTTGGCCATAGATTGAATTCCGCAAATTCTATTTCTGTCCTGGCTAGTTGTCATCAAGTGTTTTGGTTTCATATTCTTCGTCATACCGTCCTTTTCTTCTTTTCATTTGTACAGCCCGTTGTTTCTGATGCACTGATGATACTATCTTTGATATGTGCTAATTTTGCTTCTTTTTGATGTTAACTTATCACTTAATGTCGTTTCGTGTCATCATTCTTTATATTTACTATATTCCATCTTCTTTTACTTCTTTTTGTAATTGATCTTTTAAAAAAACACGAGCGAAATTTATAAATGTGTGCTAGGGAATACTGCAACAAAATAACAAGTTTATTTAATCCTTTCAAATTACATCATGATCAAATATTTCTTTAAATAGCATTGAAATGTATTAACCGGCGAGCACTATCGCGTTCTCTTGCAAAGAACTTAAACAAAGAATTGTTTACACAATCGCTGCATCCATTACGTTCATTAAGTAATATTGAAAACACTTTTGAAAGAATATGATAGAAATATGACCCATGCGAAAAAAATAAAAATGCTATGAATTTTTCAGTAGAGCCAATTTTTATGTGTACGGTAATAATATTTATTTCGGGCAATGAAAGAGATATACCGTGAATATATTTTATAATGCAACATGCACATACGTACATACACTAGTTGCTAGAGTAACGTAATAATGAAATGACAGCAATGTATTTTAGCGTGTATTTTATTTTGCAATATAGAATGCGAAATACAGTAGTTGAACAAAATTTAAAAACTAATTTAACAAATTTTCAAAAATGTCACCATTGACGGCCAGACAGTATCCTAAGCGATTGTAGAATTCATTTATTGTATTTTGTATCTGCTCTGGAGTTATTTCTCTTGCAGCAACTCGTATTCTATTTTTTAATTGGTCAATATTGTTTAGAGGTTCTCCATGAAAAACTTTATTTCTGATACATGACCAAAGAAAGAAATCGTTTGGAGACAGGTCTGGTGACCTTGCGGACCATTCTACTTCTCCTCCACGGCCTATCCAACGGTTTGGAAATCTTTGGTTGAAAAATGTTCTAACCATATGAGAATTATGTGCCGGCGCGCCATCGTGCTGGTACCAAATCTCACCATCAATATTTATAGCGTGGAGGGCTGGCATAACTCTGTACTCAAGCAATTCTAAATATTTTTCTCCTATAAGAGTACTCTCAATAAAAAACGGTCCTACAATATGGTGTCCAATCAACCCAGTCCAAACATTGACTTTCTGTGGCCGCTGAGTCCTTGTGATATGATATCTATGCAAATTTTGTCTACTCCAGTAGCGGCAGTTCTGTGAATTTACTTCAGCATTTACGTAAAATGTTGCTTCATCTGTAAAGCAAATTCTGCGTAGTAAAGTATCATCATTATGAAGCTTATCCAACATGATTTCACAAAAGTTACTTCTTCTTTCTGCATCATTCGCAATTAGTTCCTGATGGTTTTGAAAATGATACGACTTAAAATGTTCTCGTTTTAGTAGTTTATGCACGGAAGATTTGCTTACATTTGTACTTTGTGCTAAAGCTCTTGTGGAGAGCATATTATTATTTTCGATTGTTTGTAAAATTTCATCTCTTTTGGCGTCAGTAATAACATATCTTGGCCTATTCTTTTTTTTTTATGATTAGGAACGATGCATCCATTATTTTTATACTTCTGTACTAACCTACTTATTGTAGTTGGACTCGGTCTTGGACGGTCAGGATATGTAATTTGAAACAAATCTGCTACTCTCCTCAAACTCATATTCGAGTTATACCAGTTCACTAATAACAGTTTTTCTTCTACACTATACATACCTCAAAAATAGAGTAACTTATTTTTACATCCTATGTTGCAAAATAAAATACACGCTAAAATACATTGCTGTCATTTCATTATTACGTTACTCTAGCAACTAGTGTATGTATGTGCATGTTGCAATGTAAAATATATATTCACGGTATGTATTTATAGTTTTCAAATCTATGATGTGTATAAAATAAATTCTATAAAAAGATAATGAAACAAATGATACATTTCTTATTTGACATTAAGTAGTAATATTTAAGTAATTAGGTTCTTATCGTAAAGGAATCAATAAAATTTTTTCTTCACAATGGAAATATAAGGTTTAGTAGATATCATGTATAACTTTATTATAATTGGGACTTCTTAAGTAGTTTTTAAAAAATTACCAGCTCTGTAGATCCTAAAGGCCCATGGCTTTTGTCTTGTCAATTAATTGCCTCCATTTTTTCCCGTCCTTAGCTTTTTTTCTCCAGAACTTTAATTCCCCTTCTTCTATATCCTTTATCACTTCTAGAAATGCATTTTTGGATACCCCTTTCTCTGTTTTCCGCCTTCTGGCATTCAAATGTGTCTTAACTATCTAGTCCATAGATTTCCAAACTTTTTAAAGCCATGGCGCCCTTAACGTTCAGGTTATTTTTGGCCCTGCATATGAAGCAAAACTGGAGACCTGATTAAGTCTAAAATCTTAAATATAAATAAAGCCAATGCTACGATCTCTAAATTAAACTTTTCAATTTTTATAAGACTTTAATTTTGTTTAAATATAATACTTTGTGAATAGTTAGGCGCACCTGGAAACTGTTTGCGGCGCCGCGGCTCTGGGCGCTGCGGCGCATACTTTGGGAACCTCTGATCTAGTCCATTGTGATTGGATTGTTTAATTAATTTTGTTTTTTTGTACATTACCGTACATTTCCCTTAACTGCCTGTGTGTTCCTCTTCGCCATATGTCATCTTGCATCGTAACTCCTTCAAAAATTTGTGTAAATATTTTGCTTCTCAGATCTCCCCATTTTTTCTAGCTTGTTTTGCTATTGTCCATGTTTCATATGCATAGGGTTGCTGGTCGTATTATTATTTCATATGCACGGATTTTGACTGCTCTGGATACATTTTTTTCTCTAACCTCTATTTCCACTTGAAATCCTTCCCTTTTTGGCCTATATTGGCTATCGTTGCGGCTAAATATACAAACTAGTCTATCGATATTAAGTGTGTTCTTTTTTTGTGAATTTTGTGTACTTTTCTCTTCTGCTATTTCCGCTCGCATTTTCACGTACTTTGTCTCCTCTTCGTCTTTTCATATTATTTTGCTTTTTCTACAAATCTGTTTTTTAGTTCATTTTTTTTCTTGTTAATATGTTTAGATTATTTCAAAAAATAAATATAAATAAATTAAAATAAAATGTTTTGAATCTAGATTTCGTACTACGTAAAATAGTAGTTCTAAACTATCAGAATGCATACTCATTCTTTTTATACAAAAATCATTGAAAGTCCACCGACATTCTATTCATATTCTATGGTTCACGTTTGAATATATTCTTTCAGATTTTTTATTCTCTTAGAATTAAGTCAAAAGAGTTAAATAAATTTGTATATGAAAATTATTTTTAGGACCTTCGAAAAAGTTAGCGCGCGAGCATTCGTTAATGTACAAGCAGTTTTGAAAAATATCAATTTTTACTCTCTCTTTGAAAACACTGAGATTTGCCTTAAAATGTTTTGAGTTTAGTAATCACGGAACTTACGACAATTGTTTTGAACCAGCAGAATATAAATTAATTACTTTTTAATGCAAAATCATTAAAATTTGAGAGAAAATTGTGAGCAATATTGTCGAAAAGTGTTCCAAGCGTTCTACTTTCAAAATTTTCACACATCGTAATACGAATTTGCTTTATCATCAAATTGTTCACAGAAGATCATTTGTAATTATTTTGCAAGGTTCGAAAGCTTGGGAAGTGTTTCCATACGAATCAAAAACAATCGAGAGCAAAAACTTGCACATATGTTAACATAAATATAGAAAGTTGCTCTCTATATAATATAACATGCGCACTGAATTACTGAAGTTTCAATTTTTTTAACAATAGACCAATCATGTAGAATATTCAATCAATTTTGTAATATAATACAGTCTATCTCGGAGTTTATTTTTTCAAGCATATACCAGAACACCTTGCTCAAATAACCTCAGGAGATCGTTTATAAATATATTAAAAAGCAGGAGACCCAAATTAGATGTTTGCGGAATACCAGAAGCGGGGATAAAATGTACCAACTAAAATCCATTGTAACATATATAACTAGAACGAGGGTGGAGATAAGTATAGATAAGATTGAGTAAACCATGAGAAAAACAAAAACTGCCCAGCTTATGTAAGAATAACGAATGATAAATATTATCTTGGCATGATGCAATGCTTGAACAAGTTCGTCCTACATCGGTTACCCGTAGGATTATTCAACCCTAGTTATGACGCTGTCACTTGAAAAAGGATAAACAATATTTGAGTTCGTTTTTAATTATTTTTACGTACAGAATACATTTCTGGAGTTTGGTGCGATTCTCACAATTCATCTTGTATAGAACGCATACAATTAACTGCTGTATTTGTGTACATACCTTAACAAAAATTCGTTAAATTTAAATTAAATGAATAATTTATCTCGAGGGTAAATTTAATAAATTTAGGAGTTTCAAAAAAAAAAAGAAAATGCAGGTCTTAATAAGAAATTTAGAGAGTTGTGGCCGTCATCGGAAAATAACTTCGTTCTAAATCCTATAAAACAAATACTAGTCATCAATAATTCATTTTAGACTTTTAATCGAGAAGAAATAGGTTCAAAAACATTATCCAAACGTGATATTCCTACCGAGGAGGTCTTTGCGAGCATTGAAACGTCTATTAAGAATTTGGAACCAAGTTCAAAAAGTTTCATTCGAGTGGCTTGTAAGATACATATTAAACAAAATTTACACACACAACACACACAACACAAACAAAAGTCAGTTAATCATGAATGGAACTCAACAATAAACAATACATAGATCAAACAAAACGGTCGATAGAAACTCGGTATATAAAACATATGGCGCACATCAAATTTAATCGGCCTGAAAATTCTAGTTTAGCAAAGCATGTGCTAGAGAACAATCATAAGGTAATCGCGGATTGTTTACATTTGGTTAAGAATGTGTATAATTACCGTGAATTAGATATCTATGACAGCATATATATTTCAAAAAACAGAAACAATACGTTAAACGCCGATGGAGGTCCGATCCCTTACTCATGTCTGTTTGAGTTCATAGAAAAGTAATATACGGCTGACGAAAGGGTTCGCATATGCACGTAGGGGTGTACCTTAAGATAAACATTTAGTTTAGTTTAAATTATGCGAAACGCATCTACAGTGTGTGCTTGTCTTTCGACGATGTAAGTCTGGTGAGCACTTTGTTTCTGTGCGGGTTTTGCAATGATTCCATGTGCGACACTGATTAATTATCTGCTGATCGGACAACGTGTCGAAACACGTATACAGAATACGAAAATTATTGTGGCAATGGGTTATATTAAACTTAATCGGTTAGAATAATTCATGCATATTTTGAGCAATATTCTTTCTTGGAATCAGGAGAAGAATTTAGACTTATTTGGTCGATCGATACGCACTAATTAATTCATAAAATACTTAATATGTATTGATAAGACGCAGTATATTCTAAAAAAATGATCATATAAGCTGAGTAACTAAATAATACCGGATAAAGATTTGTCGGACGCATAAAATGAATAGTGCGATAACAGAAATTATGTTTTTTTTTAATTACAGTTCCGAGTTGTTAATGTCAGATCCTTGTTTCTGTGCGTTCTCGAATAATGAATAATGGATACATCCACAGCAGCACTCGTTCCGAGAATTCTAATCAGTGAAAGAAAGTGACGTTGATTTACTCTGCATTTATGCCAACACTTTATTATCTACACATATAACAACTTTATAATACTCACATATTCACTTGTCTGTGATATGTATATGTACACAAATACACTTGACAAGCTCATACGCATATTAGCTTATTATTTTCACATATACGGGCATAAATGTGTGTAAGTAAACGACATTTAATGTCAATTTACATTGCGTTTCTCATTTGTAATCCGGCCATCTCTGTTTAACAAATAACGAATCGATTTATTGGCGAACAATTAATGACTTGTTTGACGATAGATGGAGATGGGGAAAAAAATCTTTCATTAACGTTTTACCAAATGTCAATTGAGAATGTTCGTGTGTGTATTGTGTTCCAAGACAAACGGCGATTGTTTAATAATTGTACCGTATATGGCAATGTAATTTCCTGTTTGTCTGCTAGTATTTGTAAAAACGTAAATAATTACGTTCAAGTTTTAACGTATTTGTTTTAATATTTATAATTGACAATCAAATAATGATTCGACGGTTTTGCGATTTTCTTTAATGATTACTGATTTGTTATGGCGATGAGTTCAAAAGTTCTTGTTTTTCAAAGTACTTTAAGTTTTGTTAGTTATGTTGTATAGGAAGAAAAAAATACTAATAAATTTGACAAATTAAATACAACTATAGGAAAATATACAAAAAATATTGGTCACCTATACTTTGTACCTTGAGCAAATACATTAATCATGACCAAATCACGTGAATATTTTTGATATTATAAAATATCAGCTGTGAAAGTCTGATTTACACATACACAATTATTGTTGTGTCATATTGTTGTATTGTTGTATCATGTTTGAAACGATTATGTCTAATTGTCCGTCATTCACGTTGAGTTAAATTGAGAAAGACTTATTGACGTCATGAAAAAAAGCAGAAGTTCCAAATTCGCGTCGGATTTCACATCGGATTTAATAAAGCTTAAAATATTAAAATTCCTTGGTGAGACATTTTTCTCAGTGATAACGACTTCCAACATATCGAAGGAAAGTCAAGGGCTGCGTGATTTAAATTCGGTGAAATATACACTAGAATGAGAGAGTACGAGAACTGATCGCTTTTACAAATACATACATACAATCAGATCGATTAAAGGAATCGCCAATCTAATGCAAGAGATGTCAACTATTTCGAAACTAATTTCACCACGAAGAGGAAAGAGCACACCATCAACAAGAGATCTACCAATAGTATGTACATGCATAGTCTGTCGCAGAGAAAACCGAACTTTTTCAAAATAAATACAAAAGCTTACTAGATCAAAAGCCAAAACGTACACTCACTGAGTGTACTCTCAGTGAGTGTACGTTTTGGCTTTCAACGGTACCGATCGCGTGCGGTTGTTTTTCGTACGGTATTTGTACCGTAGTTGTCCAGGTACGACACTGTTTAATTATCTTCTGATGATGACAACTTAGTTGTCGAAATACGTATACAGAAAAATTATTGTGGCAAGGGGTTATATATCAAACTTCAGTGATCTAGTTAATCAACCACAGGCTCCATTAAAATTACCTTAAAAGCTTACTATTTTGGTCAAATTCTTTTATTTTATTCAAACTAGTCGCCTTCGGCTTTAATACAACGTTTTGCACGGTCAACTAATATATCGAATGAATTTTTAAATTCATCTTTGAAGATGTCCTTCAAGATCGCTCTCGACGCCTTTTTGATAGCTTCGAAGTTAGCAGAACGCTTAACTTTCATCGGCAAATGTAGTTTGGAGAACAGATGGAAATCACAGGCGGCCAAATCTGGTGAATACGGTAAATGGTTGATGGTTAAAATGCCATTTGTAGTTAGACAATTAGTGACAAGCGTCGAGCGATGAGATGGTGCATTATCATGTAACAAACCCCAGCTATCATTTTCACTATATTGAGGGCGCACACGACGAATGCGCGCCAAAAGGCGCTTCATAACGTCAAGATAATATATAGCATTGACTGTTTGACTAGTTGGTACAAACTTTTGGAGCACCATGCATTCCATTCAGAGCTTTGACACTGGATCATATTGAAAACACTACGTCTCATCGTCAGTTACAATAGAATACCTGAAGTTTTGTCCTTTTTTTGACTCTTTAATCAAATCTGTACAATCTTGAATTCTTGGAATTTCTCAGTCCCAAATGCTGTGCCAAAATGCGATAAACTGAATCTTTGGAAATATTTACTTTCATTCCCACGTATCGCAATTAAGATTTCGGTTCGATTCTGATAAATTCACGTTCGATGTTACCTTCCATAACCACAGATTTTTCGACCAATGCCAAATACACACTGTTACTTTATGCGCAATTTCTCTGCTTCTAATGATGCAAATGTCATGATATTTTGACATAACATTGGTGAAAGATCTACCTTACTGACGCACATCTTTTTAAATAGATGGCGCCACTAACAATAAATATTTTAAAAAAGTTAGGTTTCCTTTGCAACAGACTGTGTATATTTCAGACACATATGAATTAATTAGGAACTAAATCCCAATTCTGCGCTGAAGCAAATCTTATATAGCAATTTATATCAATTATAATACATGTATTAAGTTAAATGTTAATCATATACTTTTAATAGTCTCAATTAGCATAAGCTCAATTCATGCAATTAATAATGTAATTAGGAACGTAATAGTTGTAGCGTATCCGTAACAAATATATGCACTCGTGTTATTCAAGCAAAAACTATTGGAAATATGTACGGCATTAGTATCGCGTTATTAGATCCGCTACTGCTGCAAAATAAAAGCACTGGACGCCGCAAATTACAATGTTCCGTGTAAGATGTAATTCTTAATGCGGTGAAGAATATTGGTCTTTCTTTTTTCTCGCGCTACATAAAAAAATCGATAATGGTTATGCTTTGAAGAAATCGCGATAGCTAATAATAATAATAATTCTTTAATAACTTAAGCTTGCTCGCTGAAACGAGGTTATAATCACTGGACAAAGGATGAGAAGATCACTTAATATTGTGATTGAGTATACGTAGTATACAAGGTGATTGATTGAAACCGTTCGTTAGAAGTATTTTTCTGAAAATATTAGTATAAGTACAAGGACTATGTTATATTTAAATAAATAATTGCCACACTTTAAGAGTTCAAAAATCAAGGGGGAAAAAAAAGAGTTGACATACTGAATAAAATGATCCTACCGGATGTGTTTGACAAACCAGAGTTGTCTTCTCAAAGTGCAGCAGCCAGTCTGCCTAGATGGATACAGTCGTATCGGTTGCTTAATCATTGGAAAATAATATCTTAATAAAAGTGGAACACCCTGTATATAAGTAGGTAAGGGCAAGTAACAATGAATCTCGTACTCCTCGTGGTTATCAGACACCTTTTATATAACATAACACAAAAACAGTTAATACAGATGTAATACTTATTTTGAAGTACTCAAATTTAAATTTAGAATATGTTCGAGATTAATACATGTCGCATAGAAAACCGAATTTTTTTTAAAATAGTAATTCTTAGTGGCCTCATCTATTAAAACAATATGCGTCGGTAAGCTAGATCTTTCGTCAATGTTATGTCAAAAAAACATGACATTTACATCATTAGAAGCAGTTAAATTGCGCATAAAGCAAGAGTGTGTATTTGTCGTTAGTCGACAAATTTTGAACAAAGAGCAAATATCAAGTTCTGTTTTAAACTCGGTAAATCGTTTACTGAAACATTTAATTTGATGAAACAAGTGTATGGTGATGCGTGTTTAACACGTACGTGTATATATGAGTAGTATAAACTATTTAAAGACGGTCGTAAGGACATAAATGACGACGAACATCCTGGTGCAAAAAATCTGTTGGTTACGGAGAGTTACATCGAACTTGTGCGTCAGTTTATCAGAAATGAGCCGAAATCCTCATTGTGATACATAGGTGGGAATGGAATTAAATATTTCCGAAGATTCAATTCATCGCATTTTGACACAACATTTGGGATTGAGAAAGATTTGTGCAAGGTTTGTACTACACAAGCTAACTGATTCAACTTTGTACATAATTAAAGACTCAAAAAAGGACGAAAACTTCAGGCATTCTATTGTAACTGGCGATGAGCCGTGATATTTTCAATATGATCCAGAGACCAAGCGTGAAAGCTCTGAATGAAAGTATCCAAGCGAAAAAATTCCGAAAAGAGCCGTTTGGAGAAGTCAAAAGTGAAGACAATGTTGTTTTGTTTTTATGATTCGAAAGGCATGGTGCACAAAGAATTAGTACCAACTAGTCAAACATTCGATGCTGTATATTTTCTAGATGCTATGAAGTGTCATGTGCGTCCTTAAAATCGTGAAAATGGTAGCGTTTGTTACATGATAATGCGACATCTTATTGTTCGACCCTTATCACTGATTTTCTATCCACAAATGGCATTTTAGCTATCAACCATTCACCGGATTTAGCGCCCTGTGATTTCTGTCTATTCTCCAAACTACATTTGCCGATGAAAGGACAGCGTTATGTCGACGTCGAAGCTATTAAAAAGGCGTCCACAGCAATCTTGAAGGACATCTCTAAAGATGAACTTAAAAATTCATACGACATGTTAATTGACCGTGCAAAACGTTGTATTAAAGCCGAAGGCGATTACTTTGATTAAATTAAATGAATTTTAACAAAATAGTAAGCTTTTGTTTTTATTTTAAAAGTTGGGTTTTTTCTGCGGCAAGTTGTATTTTTCGATACGAAACTACATCTTTCCCACATGTTTAAATTGGTATTGCGTTGAAATACATTTTATAAAGCAGTTCAACGCAGAATAATTGTTGAATAACTTCGGATATACATAGTTGAACAGTAAAAATTATAAAAACGGCTTTCCATTCTCCTAATTTTATCATCGACTGTATATAGCAATCTTGCACTTTAGTCTCCTACATTTTAAGACAATTAAAACCACTAAATTATGCCTATAAAACATTTACTTCATGACGATCTTTGTTGTAAAAATTTTACGTCACAAGCAACGAATAGCGGTAGGTAAATTACAAAGAGAATTTTAATGAAGTGAAAATCTTAGCAAACCCCTCTTTTTTAGTAAGTGTTAAAGTAAGAAAGAAACTTTTAAATAAATGTTTTAATCACCTTCGATATCTATAGAAATTAATGGGTTTTTATAAAAAAAAATACTTCACTTCCAAATTAGAAACTAATAGAGTAGGACAACAATAAAATCGTTTGTATGTTCCGTTTATTTTCTCATCATAGTACGGTTGATCAAATAAATAGTGCAGTAACTGTCTACATATTTATTCTATAGCCTCATTCTTTTTTTGTTGCTTTTTAGTCGACGTATAGGCATATTATATTATTCCTTCCTTGACAAACCGTAAAATAAAATCTTCAACTATTTCAAGTGAGCACGTCCGTCAGAATAATTTTTCATGTTTGTTTTTAGATATGGAATTAATCGTCCATTTTCTAGGAACTCCTTTTTGTCGTTTTCATTTTACATCGGTTGGTATCGTTCGGCCAATAAACATTTGTCGCGGTTCACTTGTCGACGACGATTCAGAGCTAGACAAAAAAATTCCGGCTTTATTGAGGCAAAAGACTATGGCAATAAATTTACATTACTTCCTTCACCATAATATACATAATCATGCACATATTCTATTTTATACGATTCTAATCACAAGAATGGGTATAAAACTGGATTAATAGTCATGGTCTTATCTAAATATTTATTCCGTGGCAGTTAAATAAAACTAATAGTGATTGTATATTAAGTGAATGAATAGAAGGTCATTGTCAAGATTCTTCTTAGACGAAATATTGGTATGTTGGTACGTGAATGTATGTTTATTTAGTTTATTTAGTGGGCTATATTGGTTATGATGTGAATTAAATAAAAGCACTGACTTTTAATTCAGTAGCTTCAATAATAAATTAGAGACATACGATTATACGATAAGACGATACTCCTTACACCGTTTTAATCACAGAAGGTTGATATATAACCCCTTTCCACATTAATTTCCGTATTCTGTATACGCATTTCGACAACTAAGTTGTCATCATCAGCAGATAATTGAAGAGTGTCGCACCTGGAAAACTACGGCAATAATACCCATACGAAAACAAATTCCGCATACGATCTGTACCGTTGAAAGGCAAAACGCACACCATCTTTGGTGATAACGTTATGTCACGTGTGCGAGTTTCGAATGATACAAACGGTTTTCTGAAGGTCAGGAAGAGGTCGAATATAATGAACGTGGTCGTCTTATGACTAAACGAACTTAAGAGAACGTTCAGAAAATTA
Organism: Dermolepida albohirtum; assembly: GCA_031893035.1. Lineage (NCBI taxonomy): Eukaryota > Metazoa > Arthropoda > Insecta > Coleoptera > Scarabaeidae > Dermolepida > Dermolepida albohirtum. Next base: position 208,744 of record JAVIWB010001650.1, read on the forward strand.
ATGAAATTGTGCGGAAACACGAATGTCTGAGTATTCAGATGATTGCCAATATGGTAAACATTAACAAAGAAACAGTAAGACACATTTTGCATGATGAATTATACATGACAAAAGTTTGTGCAAAATGGTGCCGAAAAACCTCACTCAGGAACAAAGGCAATCGGATGAACATTTGCTCTGACATCATGGAACGACTCACAAAAGAACGCACACAGTGCGTGTTGGCTTTCAACGGTACAGATCGTGTGCGGGATTTGTGTTCGTACGAGTATTTTTGCCGTAGTTTTCCAGGTGACAACTTAATTGTCGAAATACGTAAACAGAATTGCCCCAAAGGAAAAATCATTAGGGACCAAATCTGGGGTTCGCGGAGGCCAAGTAATGGGAGCATATTTTCCTATCCATTGATTCGAAAGACGTTGTTTAAATAGTCACGAGTATTGTAACTATTGTGAACCGAACATCCATCTTCTTGAAACTATATTCTGTTAATGTCTAAATGTGTTCGAACTGCAAAAATAATTACATCTCTCAGCATTTGCAAATACTGATTAGCATTAAATTCCCAGAAATACAAAACGGACCTATTATTCTCTCAGCTAGAATACCTGCCCAAATATTCACTTTTCGAGGGTATTGAATACGTAGGAGAACAATCAAGTGCTTGATTTCTCTAGACCAACATCGTGAAATATTTCTATTATGCTATCCATGCAAATAAAATGTCCTCTCGTTGCCATAAAGAGTATTTCTTAGAAAATTTTAATTGTTGTCATTCTAAGATATATGTATTTAATAAAGTTTCACAGAATTGTATATTACAAACACTCCCATGTACTTCGGCGGATATTTGACGTAATGATAGTGTCGATGGAAATCCCGTTAATGCGCAAACGTATTTATAATTCACTTGTCTTTTTATTTAAATCAATATTTTCTGGCAAACCATTGTTTTGTTGAGGTAGTAAAATTAATTCATCGTCGGCATCAGGCAATATTTCTACAGTTATTTTGATTCAGTAAACGAAAAATTTTATTTTTGTATGTTTTCATGGAACTAGTTTTTCCAAATGGTTTTACAGTACGCTGAATTGCACTTATACTAGGAATAGGCGTATCTGGAAGAGTATCTGTAAATAAGTAACGCATATTTCGAGCGCAATTGCTTTTGTAAAAAAGATTGACAATTTGAACGCGATAATAAAATAATTCATTCTCATCAAAGTCGATTATATCTTTATGCAAACCAAAATACTGAACGATAGTTTACTATCTAATGCAGCGATCGTTGCCAATATAGTGGGACAAGCGCAGTAGTTGGATTGTCAAACAAGTGAATTTTATATCGCCTATGAACCGCTCCTTAACAGACAACCTGTATATTGCAGATGTATTGCCAGCATTCGTAAAATGGCAATACATTACAACATTTTGAGCACTTCAAATTTGTTTAAAGACATTTAATGAAAATTTATTAATAAAATTAAAAGTATTTCAATTTTACAAGAATAAATAATTCTATTTATTATATTATTAGGTTATGAATGTATTTATTTCCTCCTCTTGTCTTTATTACAGCTTCCATTCTTCAATGCATACTTTGAATAATGACCTGAATGGGTTTGAGGAATATTTCTCCACTTTTTCTGAAGAACAATACGCAATTCTTGAAGACGACGAGAAATCGAAAAATTTAAAACATTCATAATACTATACTGTCTGTTAAAGTATCATAGCAATATTTTCTACACTTGTATTTCTACGTCTTTTATTTTATTTTCGAACAAAGGTGGATCATAGTTTTCGCGAAAGCAATGAATCAACGAATCAAATTCACAAAAGAGGGTATATTTTCATTAAATTTTTGGATAATAACGAAGCATTCTTGAATTGTATATTTAGCCATGGTGAATTGCCAGAGTATACTAAACCCAAGTGACAATTAGTGGCAGTTAAAACGTTTTAAACATATCGATTTCATTTCAAAACTATTTTATTGTTGGAAAATTCTTTATATGTAAATATATAATTCTCTTGGTAAGGAACAAATTTTATTTAAAATGGAGTGTTTCTGTACGTCAGATGTAATCTTGAATAAAAGATGGCTCTCTTCTTGTAATTTATAGAAAAGCTATAAAGTAAACCAAGCAATTTACTTAATTTATGTTCTAACGATAACTTCTTGAATGTGTTCCACAAAATTAGAAATATACTAATTTATCAGGTTAAACTGTAAGAGGCTGGTCATGTTTCTCAGACTCATTAACTTTTCTAAATTAACTACGAAGCGAATTCTTCGTAATCGAGTTCTGAATGATATATTTACAACAATACAAGCTCAGTTTTTCTTTTTAGTGTCTCGAACTTTTACCACAACGACCGAACGGTCTTTAAAAATAGACCATCATTAAATGCAATTGCAAAAGTGTGTCAGCAAAACACAATACGCAAGTAATCTATTCCTTTCACACACAAAAAAGGTTATTGTGAACGCCGCCATTTAGTGAAGTATGTAGTAACCGTTTTTAACAAACCAGTCGTAAAATTAGCAAGTTAAAAATGTGAAAAGCAGTAAAAGGAATTCGCATGGGCTTTGTGGTGACGTAAGATTTTATTTGCTGTATTTATTTGCGGTTGTCATAAGATTGTAAGAGTAATGGATTCATGGATCGTTACTGATTATAAAGACTGGTACATATCGGTGCATATTCTTTTGCAATCAGAAAATATTTTATGTTATCATATACGAATACAAATACGATTGTGCATTTCTTAATATATTTCCAGTTGCAGGCCCTGTAAATATTGTAATTTACTTTTGTATCTAATTTTATATTAATACGAGGATGTTATCTATTTAAATCAATTACTCTCTTTATCCTGAAAACAATAATTATTTAATTGTTCTCTTGGCAAGCAATTTATTTATTTGAATCTAAAGTGGCTAAGTATATTTATTTGAGATATTTTTTAAGATAATTTTGATGGAGCCTATGGTAGATTAACTTAATCACTTAAAGTTAATATATAACCTCTTTCCACATTAATTTTCGTATTCTGTATACGTATGTCGACAATGAAACGCGCACAATGTGCGTTTTGGCTTTCGCGCGAGTTTTTGCCGTAGTTTTCCAGGCGCGACACCGTTTAATTATCTGCTGATTATGATAACTTAGTTATCGAAATACGTATACAGAATAATAATAATAATAATAATAATAATAATAATAATAATAATAGTAATAATAATAATTTTTATTTTTCCAACAACGAATTACCATTTACAGGACAGTAATACATGTAACTTTTAATTTTAATTTAATTTATGGTGCAGAGTAATAGGAAAAAAGAGAAAAAAAAAGAAAAAATAACACAAACTGAACTAATATCAATTAACAACGTATAAATGTATACAAAGAAAAAACAAATGTAATTCAAAAGCAAGTGCCTTTCAAAACTCCTGCACATAACATGCACAGGTGATTTCAACAATACATTTGTTTTCGTCCTAAGTAATTTAAAAGTGGCACAGTATCGTGAATTAGACATGGGTACATTAAAGTTAAATCAGGCTAATATCATCGGATAATCAATTTCGTTAGCTAAAAGTTTGGTTAAAAATTTACAGCCATACATTTCACAATACTGCCAGTAACAAAACATTACAAAAACTTTCACAAAGGGTATCCTCTCTGGAAGTCAATGAGGTCATGTTATGTTGCAAAAGCAATTCATCTTGTGACTGTGGATAAACTTCGCCGATCTTGAAAATAAGAAACACGTTCCAAAGCCAAAGATTTATATGCGTATATGGATACCATATTAAAGACGCACAGTTGACTTTACTTGCTACATACATAAGTATAGTATAATAATTTGATTACAGTAATATTAAAATATTTAGCGATACGCATGACAAACCCCAGTGATTTAAAAGCTGTAGAATAAATATTTGTAATGTGTAGTCTAAAAGTGAGACTTGAGTGAACTATCATCCCTAGATCCTTTATTTCGCTCACGTTTTTCAAATATTTATGATGCGGTAAAATGATTCGAACGATGCAGAAAATCGAGAAAACACCATAACATTTTTCAATGTTTAACTTTAAACGAAAGCGTTCGCACCATTCAGCTAAAAAATTGAGATTTCGTTGAAGTTTATCAACGTCATCGGAAGAGATGATTTCCGAATAAATTTTTTAGTCATCAGCATATGCAACCGATCTGACAAAGCAAATTATTTGTAAATAATATAATAGTAAACGACCATTAGCCCCTTGGGGTACACCGGACGTCAAAATTAAATCGTTGGAGCAGTACTTGTTGCGAGTCACGTAGCACTTCCTTTGAGTTAAAAAGAATGAAGAAGACTGATAGAAGCACAATTCAAACCAAAGGAGTCAAGCTTAGGGAACAATATTTAATGGTCTATGCTATCGAAAAGCTTAGAAAGATCCGTGTAAATTACGTCTACCCGTGCACGGCAGTCAAGATTTCACTTATATATTGTAGCCAAATTGATGAGAGTGGATTGACCAGAAATAAAGCTGTGATGAGACTAAGGAACAAGTCTTTCTGAAAAGCGTAGAATACAGTACCTTCTTGTTAACTTTTGCAAAAGTAAAGATAAAGAAATAGCTTTGTAATTACCCAGCAATGCATGATCTACCTTTTTGTGTATTGGAATAATTGTACTATCTTCTTCTGGGCTTCCGGGCTGCAACCGCGTCACTGGTAACAGCCGACGTTTCGTACCCACTCGTATGGGACATCATCAGGGCTCAACTACTGATACTGTTTGTTGCACTGAAACGGAAGCGTCGGCAGTTATACCAGTGATGCGGTTCCAGCCCGGAAGCCCAGAAGAAGATAGTATGGACCACGACCGCGAAAGTCTACGCACCAGATGGAACAATTGCAGTTTTTTCATCGATTAGGAATGATACACGATGATACGGAAAGATTGATAATTATCTTAAGAAGAAAAGCTGTAAAGAGCCCATTAATTTACTTAATTGCTCATTTACTGTTGCATGAGAAAAAGAGGGCAGCAAAGAATTATTAAACGAATCATTATAGAAAAAATCTGAAACAGAGGCAAATACAGATGAGCATGTATCTGTAAAAGCATTAAAACAATTTGGTTAGAATCCACGAAATTGTTTCCATTATTATCAGAAAATTTATTTGACACTCTAATATAGTGGCTTTGTGGCTTTTAGAACGAAGAAAATTCCAAAGAGTGGAAAGATAAGTATGTTTTAATAGAATGTTCCATGGCTAGATAATCTTTTCTTTTAAATTAAATTCATCATAAAAGTGAATATGCCTAGTTTATTAAATAGAAGTTTCTATTGGGTTGGCAACTAAGTACTTTCGGTTTTTACTGATAGAGAGCGTTGCTTTATTTTTTGTATAACGTATGTTAGTGCTGTACTTTACCGTTTGTCGCGTAATACTAGTCACATTGACGTAACTTCAGAAGCAAGTAGTGCGTGATTTTTATTAAAACTATTAGTTGTGGGTTAATTTTAAATGGAGTGCAGAAACAAACATTTTCGACATATTTTACTATTTTATTTCTGTAAAGGAAAGAAAGCTGCTACGGCTCACAAAAAAATATGTGAAGTTTATGGTGCTAATTGCTTAACAGAGCGCACTTGTCAGAATTGGTATAAAAAATTCCGTTCTGGAGATTTTTGCCTCAAAGATGAGCAACGTTCTGGTCGGCCTACTGAAGTTGATGATGACCAAATCAAAGTCATAATTGAAGAGGATCATCATATAACTGTTCGAGAGGTTGCGGAGAGGCTACATGTATCGCACACAACAATTGAAAAACATTTAAAATGTCTTGGGCTAGTTAAGAAGCTTGATATTTGGGTAACTCACGAATTGAAAGAAATTCATTTAACACAAAGAATCAACTTTTGCGATATGCACCTTAGACGAAATGAAACCGACCCTTTCTTAAAAAGAACCATCACTGGTGATGAAAAATGGGTCCTGTACAGTAACATAGTTCGAAAACGGTCATGGAGCAAACACGATAAACTAGCTCAAACCACATCGAAAGCTGAATTGCATCCAAAAAAGATCATGCTGTCAGTTTGGTGGGATTACAAAGGTGTTGTGTTTTTTGAGCTGCTTCCAAGGAACCAAACGATCAATTCTGATGTTTACTGTCAACAATTAATAAAACTGGATGAAGCAATCAAAGAAAAACGACCAGAATTGTCAAATCGGAAAGGTGTAGTTTTCAACCAAGATAATGCAAGACCTCACACATCTTTGGCAACTCGTGGGAAACTATTGGAGCTTGGCTGGGAAGTGATGCCACATCCCCCATACAGCCCTGATCTAGCACCATCTGATTACCATTTATTTCGAAGTTTGCAGAATTCTTTGAATGGTAAAACTTTCACAAATGACGATGAACTCGCACATGGTTCACTTTTTTGCTGATAAGGACCAGAAATTTTATGAGCGCGGGATCATGCAGCTGAAAGAAAGATGGCAAAAGGTCATTGAGCAAAATGGAAAATATATAATTGATTAAAAACTATTCTTTGTTTAAAAAAAAAGTGTTTTATTTTATACTACAAAACCGAAAGTACTTAGTTGCCAACCCAATATTTTAGTATTAGAGGGTATTCAAACGTAATCTCAAAGTCGAATTACAAAATTGTTCAAATTCTTTTTTAATGGAAAATAATAGGCGTCTGTCTGTATTAAACATAGTCGAAATTAAAACTATAAATTACGAATCATGTAAACTTGTTACCTCTTTAGAATGAAGTTTCTAGCTCAAAATGGAAGCTACGGTTTTTCTACGTAATTTTCATAATGAATAAATGTCAGTAAAACAATTTCATTTCACTAGTTCTCTTAAATGGTAGTTATTATAAAGTAATATATTATATTTTAAAAACATTTAAAAGGAAAACGAGAAAAAGTTTTCATGAAAAATTTATTGCTTTAAATTTTGCATCTCATGAAGCTCATTTCAAAAAATAGATGTCTGCTAATTATAATTTAAAAAGCTTGGCTGTAAGTTAGCTGTTTTATATTTTATATTAGTGTAAATGAATGTGGGTTAGTAGTTCTATATTAAGCGCTTGACGGCATATTTAATGTGACTTACAATTGGGGGTTAATAAGACAGTAAGATCTGTTTTACCAAAAGATACGATGACATAGTTAATACAGCAACAGCTGTCATATACTTTCCATCTGTTCGTTTGCTCATTTTAGATTTGTTAAGAAGGCCATAAACTGTGGAATGGATGTTGTGTAATGCCATCAGAATGTATGAATTTGTATCTTTAAATAAAGATAGATCATATAATATGCTAATGTATGATTTATGGTTAGATATAGCAGAAAACGTTCGTAGCATGAAATTAGCAAATATAGGCAAACGAACTTTGTATTTACAGAAATTCCATAATACACAGTCTGTCCCAGAGAAAACCGAACTTTTTTAAAATAAAAACAAAAGCTTACTATTTTGGTAAACTTCATTTATTTTATACAAAGTAGTAGTCTTTGGCCTCAATACAACGTTTTGGACGGTCAATTAACATGTCGAATGAATTTTTAAGTTCATCTTTAGAGACGTCCTTCAAGATCGCTGTCGACGCCGTTTTAATGGCTTCGACGTCTTTTTATCGGCAAGTTTGGAGAATAGATAGAAATTACATGGGGCCAAATCCGGTGAATACGGTGAATGGTTGATGGTTAAAATGCCATTTGTAGTTAGAAAATCAGTGACATGCGTCGAGCGATGAGATGGTGCATTATCATGTAACAAACGCCAGCTACCATTTTCACGATATTAAGGGCGCACACGACGAACACGCGCAAAAAGACGCTTCATAGCACCTAGATAATATACAGCATTGACTGTTTGACTAGTTGGTACTAATTCTTTGTGCACTATGCCTTTTGAATCATAAAAACAAATCAAAATTATCTTCACTTTTGACTTTCCCAAACGGCTTGTTTTTAAGTTCATCTTTAGAGATGTCCTTCAAGATTGCTGTGGACGCCTTTTTAATAGCTTCGACGTCGGCATAACGCTGTCCTTTCATCAGCAAATGTAGTTTGGAGAATAGACAGAAATCACAGGGCGCTAAATCCGGTGAGTGGTTGATAGTTAAAATGCCATTTGTAGATAGAAAACCGGTGATAAGCTTCAAGCGTGCATACGACGAACACACCCAAAAAAACGCTTCATAGCACCTAGATAATATACAGCATCGAATGTTTGACTAGTTGGTACTAATTCTTTGTGCACCATGCCTTTTGAATCATAGAAACAAAACAACATTGTCTTCGCTTTTGACTTCTCCAAACGGCTCTTTTCGGAATTTTTTCGCTTGGATGCTTTCATTCAGAGCTTTCACGCTTGGTCTCTGGATCATATTGAAAATATCACGTCTCATCGCCTGTTACAATAGAATGCCTGAAGTTTTCATCCTTTTTTGAGTCTTTAATCAAGTCTGTACAATGTTGAATTCAGTTATCTTGTGTGGTATAAACCTTGCACAAATCTTTCTCAGTCCTAAATGCTGTGTGAAAATGCGATGAATCGAATCTTCTTAAATATTTAATTCCATTCCCATGTATCGCAATGAGCATTTCGGCTCATTTCTGATAAATTCACGCACAAGTTAGGTGTTACTTTCCGTAACCACATTTATGTTAGTAGGAACGTCTTTAAATCGTTTGTACCACTAATACACACTCGTACGTGATAAACATGCGTCACTATACACTTGTTTCATCAAACTAAAAGTTTTAGTAAACGATTTACCGAGTTTAAAGCAGAACTTGATATTTGCTCTTTGTTCGAATTCATTTTTCGATCAATGCCAAATACACACTGTTACATTATGCGCAATTTCTCTGTTTCTAATGATGTAAATGTCATGATATTTTGAAATAACATTGGTGAAAGGTCTACCTTACAGACGCATATCTTTATAATAGATGGCGCCACTAAGAATTACTGTTTTTAAAACGTTTGGTTTTCTCTGCGACAGCTGTGTACAATTCCTCTTTTTTAATTATAAAAGATAATTCTTAAGAACTTAAGTGCACGAAATTTTTTCTAATTGGAAGAGAATAAGTAGGTCAAAAATGTTTTTGATTTCGATTTTGGAAACTAGCCGCATATCAGAATGTTTATCAGTTTGATATGGCGTAACTTATTGTTTAATATTTCAAATAGAAGTGCACTTCGATTTAAACACTCTAAAGAAGCTTCAGAAGAGCTCATTGCATATATCTAGTCGAATAATTTCTATTGCACTGAATACTAACAATATAAAGGAAAACCATTTCTAAAGAAATTGTTTATTAAAAAATATTCAACAAATTTAAACAAACTATTCAAAATTCTCCTTTTGCTTTTACGGAATTTTTAAATATTTTTGGCCATTTGTCGATACCTGCATGCGCAACACTTGTATCCAATTCGACTGTCCAAGCTTCTATGAGCAACAAGCAAACTGTTTTCTGCAAAGCTGACAATGTTCGATAGCCAAGAAGATTTAAATCCCGGCTGCATGATGGCAAATCTTTTTGTCTAATAAATACATTTTGCTTTAAAAGTAGGTACCGAATCCTGCTAGAATACCCATTGTTCATAATTAAACATTGTCTGCGCTATTAACAGCGTTCTCATGAATTGTTTCTCGATACACTTTTGCACCTGTTTAAACATTTTCTTTCACAAAAATGAACTTGCATAACTTCATACCATGAAACTTCTGAGCATACCTAGTATCACTAATGCAGTATTCTTTGAATATGGTCAACAATTTTATTAGCTTCTCTATTGCTGTGGGCATATATAATTACTACTAATAATAATAATTACTATTGTTTTGTTGATTGTGGTGTTAAAAGTTCATCCGAAAACAGAAATGCTATATTTTGTTTTCGGCTGAACTTTATATGTTCAAAACAATACTTCACAAAACTTAGTATGAAATTTGCAGGCTTTTTTGAACTCGATTATTACGTTTTAAGTTAGTAGTTTAAAACTGATGAAAACAGTATTTGTAATAGTTTATTCAGTGTTGAAAATATACGTCGGATTCTACGGAACCCTTTATAAATGATCTTAAAGAAAAATTTCCGGATCGAAGAATAAGACAGCACGATCCAATAGCTTGATCACTCCAGTCACCTGACTTATCCCCAAACGATTTTTTTCTTTTGATTTATCTTAAATCCAAAGTTTAAGCTATATAATTATTAATTACTTTATTGAACTGTTTTAGGCTAGAGTAATTAATAATGTTCGTATCGGTCAGTTTCTTATCCTTTTGACATTTCTTGCAAAAAAATTCAAAATTTGAATATTGTTAACGAATGGGTTCACATGAATGGGGCTAAGACGCACTTTACGGGAACAGTTATAGGTTATATTAACAAAATATTTCCAGATCGACGGATACGACGACATGATCTAATAGCTTGGCACCCCAGTCACCCGACTTATCCCCAAACGATTTCTTTTACGTTACCTGAAATCTAAAATATATAATATAATTTGTAAATAACTTAGTGAGCTGCTTTTGGTTAGAATAATTAATAATGTTCTTATTTATCAGTTTCTTATTCTTTAGACACATATTGCCAAAAAATTCTAAGTTCAAATATTGTTAACGCCTGGTTTCATATGAATGTGGCTACGCCACATTTTACGGGACGACACCCGTTATAGATTATATTACTATTTCCAATGCGACGGATAAGATCATTCAATAGCTTGGCTATCCTAGCACCTAATTTATCCCCAAGCGATTTCTTTCTTCTATGTTATCTTAAATTTAAAATTTATAACATTGTTCAGGTAAGCAATGTAGGAGAATTAAGAAACCGCATACTCACCGCCTGTAATGAATTAAATCTTGATTCGTTAAGAAATGCTGTTCAAGTATTTTATACCATAATAGTTTAGCGTTTGTTTAGAATGTGAAGGGACACGAATATATATATATATATATATATATATATATATATATAAAGTAAATAGTTGTGTTCGTAAGATATCATTTCGATTTAATAATAAATAATATTTAATATAAAAGTAAGTTAGTTCATGATACTTTCACATTTCTAACATACAAATGATATTTAGGAACCTTCACTGAACGTATACAATTATTACTTTATTTAGCTTATGGTAAGTACATTACCGTCCATATTAGTTCGGACACTCAAATAAATTTAAAAGAAGGGAAAACAGTTAAACTAATTTATGTCAAAACTTAACATTTTTATTGCATTATTGTTTATAGATGCTTATAAAGTATAATAATAAAAGTTAAAGTAATTCTAACGTTAAATAAACAAATATATCTTAAACATTCCGCTCATCGAAGAAACCCCCTTTTGCGCGAAGAGCAGCCCGTATAATTCGAGGCATCTATCGAGTTTTTCAAGGACTCTATTCGGTAACTATTCCATTCTTCTTGCAATATGTTCCACAAGTGATTTGTTGAGGTAGGACACACTTTTCGGACTCTCCTCTCCAATTCCCCGACTTAAACCATGGGGTTTAGGTTGGGGCTTTGTGTCATGTCATTATTTGAAGGGTATTATTATTTTCTTCTCTATTTAAGAAATTCTTACATATTACTGCTGAGTGTTTGGTGTCGTTGTCCTGCATAAACACAATGTTTTCGCCGATTAAACGTAACCCCGATGGTATTACATTTTCTTGCAATATTTCTAAATAACCCTGCTTTCGCAAAATACCTTCGATTTGCTTCAAGTGCCCTATGCCAGCGCAGTAAAAAACAATTTTAAACAAGCACAGAACTTCTTCCTTGTTTGATGGTTGGCATTATACAATCCCGCAGCATTCTTCGACCACTCGCTCTTCTTATAAAAACACGCCTTGATTGTCCAAACACTTCAAACTTTGATTCATCAGTCGATAACACCCTTTTCCAGTCATCCAGTGTCCAATCTCTTTGTGTTTCTACCTATTTTGTTGAATTTGCCTGTTTCCCCGTCGAAGTAAAGGTTTTCTTACAGTAATTCGGACGTGATGAATTGCAGCTTTTAATCTTCCTTTCACCGTAGTAACAGAAATTTTTTTCTACGGTCGCGATTCATTTCTGCAACGATTTTGGGTGCTGTCAGTCTCCTATTTCGTTTACTCAGCAATTTTGTACGCTCATCGTCGGCGTGAAATGTTATTCACTTACGACCTGAACGTGCTGGATCTCTTAAACCCATGCGTTGATGTCGCCGAACTGACAGTCGATTTATTAACATTATGTGCCTTTTCGGAAATTTGACGCAATGACTTAATGAAAAGCAATAATTACAGAAAGCTTTTCTAAACCTTTTGGTTTTCCTCTCGGCATTTTAAGAAGTTCACATAAAAAAATACAATCTTATCAATGATATAGACAAGACTCTTTGGTGTGAGGGCAGTTACGTTCCGCAAGTTCCTCACTTGCAACATTATATCAAAGATATTCGTATTTATGACAGTACGAATTATTTCAGGAATTACCGCAGTGAGTTATAAAATATAACACTTATTTGTAGGTGGTCTAATAGATATATTTGCCTGCAATTCGTTGTAAATCTCGTAAAGGACCTAATGTAAATATATTATTTATATTTAAACGCAATTATATTATTTTTTAGAAGAGTTTCCTAAATTTCACTAGCTGCCAGAACTAATATGGACAGTAGTGTACATATTAAGAGAGTCACAAAACAGGTGTAAAAAAGAAGACAGTAACTGTTTGGTCTGGGAATCATCGTTGGTATGTATTCTATATTTTACAGGAGGTCCTATAGTACCAGAGTCTGGATTGTCTATGTTTCTAGCTCTTTAGCGTTACCCGTGGAGGCGAGCTAGATTTCACCCAACGTATACAATGAGAAAACATAAGAGACTTTGTTTTAAGTGTAAAATATTTGTTTAGTTTGTTAAACAATACGGTTGATTCCTTCGGGTTATAAAACAGCATACATATATTTACCTTTATGCCTCGAAGTCGGATATATGATTTCAATTAATGTTTATTCTGAAATATCTAGAATTTACCTTAGGAATAATAATGTAATTTTTTCGAAAATTCTAATCAAAAAAAGAGTTTGCAACTGATTATAATAATACTAAGAAAAGATAACATTTCACACCTATATGATATATATTTTGTCTTTTTTAATATGATGGATGCTAACATTTCTATAGTATGGAGAGGTCTGTATTTGTTTATTTATTTACTAATTTATTTTTTTTCTTTTTGTACCTTTAGTTTGTGTCTGGTAATACTTAATGTATTTCTTATTTTTCGTTTTGTTTTACATCGATTGGGAATAAGTACATGTGAAACTGAAATAAAATAGTAGACAGGTTTTAAAGACTTCGTTGTTTATCGAAGTGTTTTCCACGAAGATTAATCGACTCGTTTGTTGGTACAGTCAAAATTGCGTTTTTGAAGGCATCGACTGCTCCTTCTGACGACCGGTGCCTTTGACCATGTAGTTCGTTCTTGATTTTCGGAAAGGTAAAGAAATCGTTGGGACTTAGGTCAGAACTGTACGAAGGATGGTTCAACAATTCGATGTTTTGTTGCGTTAAAAATTCAATTGTCTTGTGTGCTTTGTACGAACTTGCGTTATCTTGGTGGAGGATGATTCGTCGTTTGGGGTTGGTTTTTCAAAGCTCAGCGATGACTTGAGGCAAAAAAATGGTTGTATATCAATCGGCAGTAATGGTTCTTTGATCTTGTGGAAGAATTGTTGCTAGATGATCTACTTTCGAGACAAATGTCGCAACTATCTGTTTGGAGACACTTCGAAAACGAATGTCGGGTTTTCTTCAACTAGGAACACCCAAACAGACGACTAGCCTTTATTTTCTGGCTGATATGAGTAAATCCAAGATTCATCACTACTAGCAGTGTTGTACACGTTTTTAGAGTTTCCGGCGTTGAAGCGATCCAGACTTTTTTGACATCAATTCACCCTAGCTGCTCTCTGTTCTTCGGTCAACAGATACAGTATTTAACTGGAAATTGGGAAATTTGGAATTGAGGCCTTTGAAATCCCCAATAATGTTTTAATCTAGCGATATGTCACATGTCGATCTTCGTTGATGATCTTGGGTACAGCATCGACGTTTTCCTGAGTAACTGCCGTTTTTGGTGAACCTGCTCTTGAATCGTCGTTGAGATTAATCCGTCCATGTTTGAATTCTCCATATCAACGAGAAATTGTTGACCGATGTGGTGCTTTATTGCCTAAAACAGAAACCAACTCTTCGAGGTATTCTTGTTGAGATTATTGCTTTCCAAAATTATAACAAATTATTCCGTGAAAATGTTCTCGTTTTAATTCCATTTTTCAATTAACTTGTTAACTTTGAAAGTTCGTTGTAGCTACAACACTACACATATCGCTCTGAAACCTTGGATTTAGGTTAACTAAAGATGGAGGTTAATTTTTAGTACTGACATTTGATTAGTGCCGCCCTTTATGTCCCAATATGCAAAACTTAAAAGACATCTCACGTCCATACAGGGAGATGCAGGCAATTTATTTCCTATGAAATTAAGTTATATAAATGTCATTAAGATTGATAATGTCTCTTCTATTATTTATTGTGTTTTGGTCTTTTTTATGCGCATCATTTCTTTAATTGTACATTTATTGTAATTGTTTTATATTTCTAGGATTTCGGTGTTGTCAAAGTCAAATTTATGCTTTCATCTCTAAAGCATATTTAGATAAGGCTGTTGTCAAATTAAATAATATGATTTGATAATGTAAATATAAATATTTAAAATTAAGTAGGGCTTGTTAGTAATGACTGTTAAAAGAGTTTCCTGTTTATAATACTTAGTTTCCTGTTTTTTTTTTGTTCTGTTTATAATACAACAGTGTACATGCGATGTATTAATCCGCAATATCATCACATTGACCCGGTCCGTCTGCCGACTTGCAGAAGAGGCATTCGCGCGTTAAATATTGAATAATACTAGTCCTTGACTGTCTGTCTGAGGCCGCCGAACAGATTCGATTTCATACCGGTATGATCTGACCGGACTCGTACATTCTCCGTATTAGAGCGGGCAGCACAACACGCGAAATACCTTCGGGCTAAGGAACTCTACCGTCGGCTATTTTACGTTTCGATTTAATAATTAGATCGCGCGGGTACATCTCTCGCGTTCCATTGTCGGAGTCGGCTGCATTAGCTCACCTACGGCGTTGCCGACCGGCAGATCAGTTGTGGTTGTATGGACTTTACGGGTGATTTGAGTCCGGACAGTCACACGAACGGGTAACGAACGCTATTTTGTTTCGGCATTGTAATTTCACAATGTAATGAGCGGATCCTTTTTTAAGCTTCGAGATTTTTATGTTACGATCTTGAAATAAAGTGTAGTAATTGGTTTTGTTTTTTACACGGTATAAGGCAATTTGAATTAATTATCTCAAGAGTCTCCTTTACACGAAGTCTTTTAGTAAAAGAAAAAGGTAAAATTAAAATTTTTTACGGAAGTAAATTTAATTTCGTAGACACATTGCATTATTCGTTTCCTCATTTGTTATAATATTGGAAAATCACAAAAATTAATTAATGCATGGAATAATTAGAACGCTTCGTTGAGATGCAAAAATGTACCTTAATATTGTTACTAAAATGTGAGTTAGAAAACTTTTTTTCAGAGTCGGGCATCAACGAAAAAGACAGATACAGCAGTCATGTCGGAAATCCACTCATATACACATGTACAGAAATTGATAGAATCACTTAACTACACTTGAACTAGTGGTAAATTTTGATGGAGTCTGTGGTTGATTAACTTAATCAAAGAAGATTAATAGAACCCTTTTCCACAATAATTTTCTTATTGTGGATATATATTTCCCGGTCAAAGGAGTTCAACACGTTTCACAAGCTATACAGTAAAGCTAAGTTGTTAAGTGCAGATATTAATTTCTTGAAACGGCGTAAAAATAGAAGCGTTTTTTCTAAATTTATTAAAGTAAAAGCAACATCGAATTGTAGAATAAATGAGAAAGTCATTTCATATGCGAAAATTAAGTAGTTAAAACTCGAAATAAAATACCTGTTCAGTGCTGAAGATGACAACTTGGTTGTCAAAATACGTATACAGAATACGAACATTATTCTAGAAAGGGGTTCTATTAACCCTATTCGATTAACTTAATCAACCACAGTCTCCACCAAAATTCACCTTCAGGATAACTTCCCGGTCAACGGAGTTCAACACGTTTCATAAGATTTACAATAGAGCTAAGTTATTAAGTGCAGATATTAATTTCTTGAAACGGCGTGAAAATAGAAACGGTTTTTTCTAAATTTATTGAAGTTAAAGCAACATCGAATTGTAGAATGCATGAGAAAGTGATTTCATATACGAAAATTAAATAGTTAAAGCTTGAAAATGAAATGTTTGGACAGTACGTCATCATCAATACTAATCACGGTACAGATCGTGTGCGAAATTTGTTTTCGTACAAGTATTTTGCCCTAGTTTTCCAGGTGCGACACTATTTAATTATCTGCTGATGATGACAACTTAGTTGTCGAAATACGTATACAGAATACCAAAATTATTGTGGAAAGGGATTCTATTAACCTTATTTGATCACACTTTAACTGTCATTTATAAATCAAATCGACAAGTTGAAAATATTTGTCAAGTATTTGCGTAAATTTGTCAATAAATAATAGTTTTCATTTTTAATAATGAGTGTAATATCATTTTGATAAAAATCGAAATTATATACGACTGAAATTTATATAAGGAATTGTATTATTCTGTAAGAAATGTATATGAAGATTTTCTAAAGGAATTTGCGAATTAAGCTATACCGTTTGATTATTTCAGTGCATCTATTCTCCGTTTTGTGCAGATATTTAGAGAAATAAGAAATGTGAATTGTAGAAAAGGTAGTGGTAGATCAACAGTTGATGTTTTTCTCCCCTATGGTATTTCCGTTCTTCTGTCTTCGCAAAATTTTAAGGTTCCATCTGTTTATTTAAATCTCTTATTAAAAATAACATTTTTATATAATTTTATTTCCTTTCTATTTTCCCTCCTTTTCTTTTAATCTTCTCATTGTGGTGATTAGGCCCATTCTTTTTCTAGGCTTGTAGGCTAGGGATTTCGTTAAGACTAACCTGTTTTTTTCTAGTTTTAACGTTTCTGCTATACAGCTATATTAAAACTAGTGAATGGTATATAAAAAAAATCTAATTGTCTTAAACACCATTCAATTTGAAGAAAGAAGACCAATGCACTGTGGTTTCACATTGTAAGAGAAGCGGTCATAATTAGCGAACGTTGTGTTTCTAGCAGTATGTGTAACACATGGCGAGCTTTTTCTTCATCCATCTCATAATTTTGTAGCCAGAGGTCAAACAAGTGCATTCTAGTGAATGAACACTTGCGAACATTGCTTGAAATAAATTATAAAGTAAATAATTACAAATGTTGCACTTTAGCCGGTTTGTAGACATCGTCTACGGGTACCCTACGACAACGTAGAAATCATATATAAAACGCGGAGGACATTTGCGGATGACAAATTTAAATTTGATTATTCATGTTCGTAGCTGTCGTATTACTTAAATATTATGAAATATTGTCATTAAAAAAGTAAATCAGAATAGAGCACACATTTCCTTCCTGGAATTGCATTGCACAACAGTCACTAAAACACAAATAATTCCGAGAAATGCAGACAGTAATTAGGGATGCTAATAAATCACAAAGATAACACGATTGCATTACACTGATAAGTGGTCATTTCAAATGTCGAAATGCAAATGATGGATCCATTTCACAGGGTTAATTTTTACACTTGCATTAAGTAGGGATAGTTGTGGGATATCAGGCATAATTACATGCAAGAATATTAACATAAATAATTTGAAATTGTGACTTACGTGAAGTCTACAATGGAATGGCTAGAAATGAAAATAGTGTTGAAGTGACAATGCAAGTAACAGATTTCGGTGCGACACTTATAGCAGGAACTAGATCTTTCTTATGGTATTGCTAGACGTATCCTTAAAAGTGATCTATACTTACATCTTTACCGTTTACAAGTGACCCATGAAATACTTCTTGAAAAGATATCCCGAAAACAAGAATTTTATCAACAATTTATAATTTCAATATAGTAATGAAGCCATGAACAAAATTATGTTTAACGACGAATCATAGTTTCACAAATCTCGCTTGGCCAACTCGCAAAACGTGAGAATATGGCGCACACATAATGCTTATTTTTTTATAAAAACTCCGAGTACATTAATCGAGTTTGGGCAGTTGTTAGTTAAAGAACCACTGAACCCATATTTTTGAAGGGTTTAGTATTCCTTGCGGAACGATATCGAATGGAAGTTTAAGTACTATTTGTAAATACGTTAATGAACTAAAGAATGGTTATTTTAGGCAAGCTTGAGTTCGGGCAAATACTAAAAATGGTAATACTGCTTTTCAAGGGATTTTTCTTTGAAATCGCATCTTTAGTTTAAATACAGAAGCATTATAGCCATCACACTCCCGCAATTTAACACGATGTGACTCTTTTGTTTCTATACATAAAAAATATTCAATTTTTATTATCCTTGTACTGGTTTAGGTGGTTTAAAAAAAGAATGACCAACAATATTGAAGAAATTAACAGTGTCCCTGATTCTTCAAAATGATATCAATTCTCTTAGGAAAACAATTACGCTAGACACGTAAAAACATGAACGGTGGTCGTATATCTAATGTAATTTAGTTTGATTTCTTTCTTTAAGAAAGTCTTTTTTTGTAATATGTAAACAATAAGATAAATAAATAAAATTAATCAACATAATTAATTACACAGGCCAACCATGAAAAAACATTTTTTATAAATTTGGCTCCCCTTTATGTTATTACGTGCTGAATCCGAAAATGAACTTTAAAATACCACAGGACGTACAGTTTCCTCGCATGTTTACTTTACGTTATTTATGCATTGTAAGCGTATAATAATACCTTGGGCTCTACACCTAATTAGTAGTATATGCTCAAAGTGCACTTTTGAGTATCTGCGTGACTAATACAAAGAAAATCACGAAGCCATATACTTTCTAATCTGCAGGTGCATTTTTTACACTCACATTTAAATTTTTTCCCTGACAATCTTGGAGCTGTAAGTGAGGAACAAGTGGAACGTTTCCACCAAGATATAATTAGATGGAGAAACGCTATCAAGGTCGTTGAAATGTCAACATGATTGGAGATTACTGTTGGACCCTTCTACGAGCAACTCCAGAAGCATCACATAAAAGGAAAAGTTACACTCAAACTTTTACCGTGAAGAGGTTGAGGAAATACAAAACTTTAGATTAATAAGTAAAAAA
Organism: Dermolepida albohirtum; assembly: GCA_031893035.1. NCBI lineage: Eukaryota > Metazoa > Arthropoda > Insecta > Coleoptera > Scarabaeidae > Dermolepida > Dermolepida albohirtum. The sequence continues at coordinate 228,170 of JAVIWB010001650.1, forward strand.
CTGTTCATATTCAAACTTACACTACTATTGTAATAATAAAATGTTATATTTTTCAATTACACTCTGATAATAAATTACGTACTTTTAAATCTTAACTATATATTTTAATACTATCATACCCAACAAAAGATAAAGATTGCGACAAATTGGTACGTGGTAGAAAAACCCTGATTGAAAATTTGGATTCAGCACACCAAAATACATAAGAAACAAGTTGAACTTTGAAAAAAGTTTTTAAAAAATATTTATTGGTTGGCCTGTGTTATTAATGCGTTACACCTTCTAGTACTAAAAGAGAGAATTATTTTCATCAAAATAGTGATAAGTAGCTGAATGTTAAATTAGTAAGTAAAATCAATCTAAGACGTGACTGGCTTTTTTCATGGCTAACTCTGAATAAAAATTTTGTGTCTCAAAGATATAACGATGCTTATTGTCTATTACGCAACGTTTACATTCATATTGCTTTTTGCCGGGACGAAGAAGTGAAAGCATAACCTTCTGCAAGCCCACTGCTAAAATATTGATGAATAGGATATAGAAAGTTTTTTAAAACTACCGGAATGTAGAAAAGCAATTTTCATTATATTTTTTATAATGAATAAGGACGAAAATAACAACAATTAAATTGTGTAGTACCATGCGAGCAATTGAATTTATAGTTGAAGTAGAGTTTGTGTTTTTGTATAAAGTTTATAACATAACTCTCTTAATAAGTAATGTGTTACGTAGAACTGAGTACATAGATTATATTTGGACTAGAATGAGACAGTCTTCCTCCTTCTAAAAGGTGGAAGATATGCAGGTAGTTAAGATAACATGGATAATAATATAATAAAATATATATTAATATACAAAATTCAAAACAGTGAAAAAATGGGTCAGTTACTAATAATGATACTTTAAATAATTTAAGAATAAAAATAATGAAAATCAGCAACAACGACGAAAGGTAACATAATGCATTGGTTTTATAAACAATACAGTAAACAAAATTCAGGTACACACAACATGTAATTTAATATTTAATTACTTGTTATTCGTATCTAAAATTTACTTTTGACTTGAAAATTTCAGAATTCCCTCTTCTTTATTTTATAAAATTTCGATAGTTGCCTGAATTTTACTTCATACATTTCATATATTGAATGTAAAGTTCCTCTATGTCCTTTAAAAATTTATGAAAATTGTGTTCTAATATATAAAAATTCTTTGCTAATTTTAATTGTAAGTGGGAAAATTAAAGTAGATTTTATTAAAACATTAATTTGCACAGTAAAAACAAATTCAAATACGGATAACATGCAATTTAATTACACACGATCCGTACTTGAAATCTACTTTTGAAATTCAAGGTGAAATTTTATTAAAATATTAATTTGGTTAGATATATAAGATTAGACAAATGTCAAATAGTTTTACCAATTGAAATTGCATAATCTCTTATACACTTAACATGGACATATACATAACCTAACCTGATTTCATACATTTTACCTGTAAAATATTTCATAAAATATCGGAATCTTTTATCCACAAAAACAATTGTTTTAATTCTTTTACTTCCTTATAAGTATGTAGTAATAGGTATTGTGATGATAAAAATTGTCAATTTAGAAATTCTTGTAGATCTCTATATTAAGAATAAAAGAGCTTTTTGGAATGATATACTACTGTGGGCAAAAAATAGTAAGACTTTTTAATTAAATTTCGCGCGAAAACCTATTCGTCGAAATATTTTTTTTCTAGGTTGGTATGACTGTCAGTGACATCTGGGCCAAATGTCACATCAAAATAAATAGTGTTTAGTATACGCTTGTCTTTCTGAAGTACAAGTGCATTCGGCGATTTTTACAATGAGTGAAATTATTCAACAAAGAAGTTCCATTAAATTTTGTGTACGGAATCAAATATCTGGTGCCGAAACATTCAGAATGTTGCAAAAGGCCTTCGGTGATAATTGTTTGTCGCGAGCAAGTGTTTTCGATTGGTACAAATTATTCAAAGAGGGTCGAGAACGCGTTGATGACGAACCACGTCCAGGACGGCCATCAATATCAACTGATGATCAACACGTCAATAGAATCAAGAAATTGGTGCTTGAGAATCGACGATTAACAATCAGAAACCTTACTGGCATCGTTGGAATATCGGAAGGATCAGTGAAAATCATTTTGAAAGATCATTTGGGCCTAAGAAAAGTGAAAGTACGATTTGTTCCAAAATCACTCAATTTTTTCGAAAAACTGCGTTGCGTTGACGTCTGTGAAACAATGCTTTCCGACTATCAAGACAAAATGGAAGGCATTATAACTGGAGATGAGACTTGCATCTACGCTTATGATCCGGAAACAGACGATCAATCGGCCGAATATCGTATCAAAGGTGAGCCGAAGCCCAAAAAACCACGTCAAAGCAAGTCAAAAATCAAGGTTATGTTGACAGTTTTCTTCGATTATCGAGGTGTGGTGCACTCCGAATTCCTTCCGACCGGCCAAACTGTCAACAAAGAATACTATGTGAGTGTTATGCGTCGTTTGCGCAATGCTATTCGTAAAAAGAGGCCAGAATTATGGGCCGACAACTCTTAGTTTTTGCACCACGATAATGCACCGTCGCATACTGCATTAATTCTTCGTGAGTTTTTCGCCAAATTTTCAACCAATATCGTGCCGCAACCACCGTATTCGCCTGATTTAGCTCCGTGTGACTTCTGGCTATTCAGCAAACTCAAACGACCGCTCCGGGGAAACCGTTTTGAGTCAATTGAAGACATTAAACGTGAATCGCTACGCGCATTGAAGGCTATTCCTGAAATTGACTTTAACAACTGTTTCGAGAATTGGAAGAAACGTTGGCACAAGTGTACTGAGGCCAGGGGGATTACTTTGAGGGGGACGATATAGATTTGGAAGAATAAATTAAGAATTTAAAAATTATGAACAAAGTCTTACTATTTTTTCCCACAGTAGTACATAAAAAGTATGGTGGATGGTTACAAAACAAAAAACTAAAAGGTTTGTATTACGTTGTTTATTTTCTTAAGTTTGGTATGCAGTACTGTTGAATGTTAAATTTTGTCTTAGTATTTATGGCAGTTATATTAATAATAGAGCTACTGAGACTAACACAGTTATTTGACAGTGTATAGCATATACGAGACATTGTCGTATTATTTCATGTCTGATATCTGTCGCTAAAAGTTATGAACACTACTTTTAAACGCGGCCCGCGAACGTATTTGCACATTAAAGTTTGGCCTACATGTCAAAGGTTGATACTATTACTATATTTTTACTTGCGAACAAATTGGATTATACATAAAAGCTAAGTAATAATACAAAAGTATATCAGAAAAGGTTTTATTTTACTTTGTGTTGTAAATAGGAAAAATATGAGTATTCCCTTTTTATTACAATAAACGCTTTGAATTCATTTATTTGCTTTCTTGAAACAAAAAACAATTAGGAATTAACCATTGACTTTAATAAGTGGAATAGGTGTGCGTGTATATAGATTTACCTTTTCAAAATGTTTTTTAACTTAAATACTTCTAAATATTATTTACTTTAATTCCAGAATCAGTATTTCATTTCATCAAGTATTGATGAATGTATAAATTATAGTGCGACTTAAAAATGCATGGATATTGCATATTGAAATTATGACAAGAAGCGTAATAGGCCTTAAACGCTACAAAAAAAAACCTGGTGTTCTTCCATTTATGTGTACGTGTTCGATGATGACGTAGTATTTATTTATTTCAATATCTAGAACAAAATAAATTTTCATTCGCAAAAAAAGATGTCAGTCTATTAATTAATGTGTGGTTATACTATAACTACTTGTTCCTCCATTTTATATCTTGATTGAAATTTTGATGTTTGTGTTTATCGTTCTGAAAAAAAAAGATCGTAAACGGATTATTCTTAATACATATCCTACACCAATATATTTTATTTTTAGGTTATGTTTATACGTCTTATAAAATAAATATTATGTCTCATAGTAAATTTGCTCGTATAAGAGCCAATGAAATCATTAGAAAATAAGCGCGGTATTTGAATCACCCCTTATTCTAAGATAGGGTATAGGTTGTTGATTCTTGCTTAATTTGTTTTTCTATTTTTTGTAATTGATTAAATGAAGTCCACGGTACCTGTTTTTGTATTTTTATTATTTAGAATGTTTTTGTTTAACTTACTATGTACCTTTTAACTTTTGTGCTGTAATTAGAATTGTTATATTCTCTAGTGCAAATAAATAAGCTTAAAAGAGAACGACGTTCATTTTTAAGGTGCCAAATTTAAAGAGTAAACATTTAATTCATGCCTATTATTTTTAGCATTTTCCAGTACGTAATTACGTGTAAATATTATGTAAGAGTAATAAGTATGTGAGTAAGATGAAATAAGTTGTTCACAAACGTCCGGAGAATTCGTTCAGAGAATTAATTAGTGTTTTAAATAATAATCAAGTCTTTCAATGATTGGTCGTATAATATTAAAAGTTGAATTTACGAAACGGGCGGTTCATGCACCTTCATGCGTTGGATTGCCGAATTTGTAAATTATGATGTCGTAAGACAAAGAAAAACTACTCCTTTCCAACTGACATCCATTCACGTAACCAACTTTTATGATTTTAATTATATAGTCTGGTGTAATTTCGGACAATAGACTGACGGGAGGGGCGAAGAAGAGTTCGAGTATTATGGTGGGATTTAACTGGCTGGCACTTTAAACCGTGCTCGCATGTCGGGAAGCCGAAAGGAAAGAAGAAAGAATTTAAGATGTTATTGTTTTATTTTTCTGCGCTGTTGCTTCGAGGAATGCGTGAAATGTTTTGGAACGAAATCGTAATCGACAAATTAAGGGTGAATGTTTAACTTAATGGGCTCTAATTATGGGAAGTTTTGAAGTCGAAATTGTATTTTAAAATTTATGGATTGGACTATGTAACAAATTCAATTATATAAATACGTAATTATTAATGAACGGAAGCTTTAAGTGTTAGGAAGTTAGAAGAAGTCAAATTGTCGTTAATAACCAATTACGAAAGTTATTTAAGAAATTACTCAAAAAGTATGAATGTTCTGGAGTAATCATGACGAATTTCAGGAATAGATCGATTTAATATAAAAACTAATTCATGAATATTTAGTGGTGTTTTCTAATATTATAAAATAAACAAAAGAATATTTATGACCTAACATATTGTATCCATGTATAAAAGTGTTTCATTAGCATCTTTCCATATTACGCTATGCTATTTCTACATAATAACATACAACCATGCTCAAATGTATTAGACACCTTACGAATTTATGTACATACATACATATATAGTTTATATAGTTTAGTCAAAAGAGAGGTGAGGAAAATAAAACTGTTGTGAAAATTATGTACAAAGTGTTATTTAGTAATATAGTACAATTTATCAATATTTTGTCGCTCCGCCCTTGGCCTTAATGACAGCTCGCACTCGTCGAGGCATACTTGCCACTACATTGTAACACTCTGCCGGTGGTATTGCAGTCCATATTTCGCGAATTTTTGTTGATAATTCTGCTTTTGACAGGCATTCATGTTCCGTGATCTTTGTTTTTAAGATACGCCACAAATTTTCAATGGGCGACAAATCGGGACTTTGTGGCGGCCAATCCAATACCTCCACTGTGTTTTCCTCGAACCAACGCATTACAGCTCCCGATTTGTGGCAGGGCGCATTATCTTGCTGAAAAATGTATTGTGGAATATCCTGGTCGAATAGTTTTAGCAAAGACGGTTCAAATACTTCCTCCAACATATTTAAATAGCGTTGGCTATTCATCCGTCCATCGCACAGGTACACTTCTCCAACACCGTATGTAGACATACAACCCCAAACCATGATACTACCACCTCCAAATTTTACTGTGGGAATGATACATTGTGGTTCATAAGCTTGCCCTTGCCTACGCCGAACGTATAGCGTCCCAGGTAGTCCCCAAAGCTGCCAGGCAAAAGAAGAAAGTTAGCACTTAGACAGGATTAATTTTGTTTAATGTTACATGTAGACTGAATTGTATTCAACGATAAGAATATTAGTTATGAAGATGTACTTACATACCTCGATATTCGATTCATCAGACCAAAGAATCTTCGACCACTTCTCGATTGTCCAATTTTCATGTTGTTTGGCCCATAAATACCGCTTCTTTTTATGAGCGTCACTTAAAAGCGGTTTACGTCGCGCTTTACACCCTCGTAAACCAACACGCTGGAGACGCCTTCTTACTGTTTGCGCAGAAACTGTTACGTGATAAGGCTGTTTCAGCTCACTGGCGAGCTGTTTCGACGCTTTTTTCCTATCACTAAGAGCCAGTCTTTGTAAAATTCTGTCTTCTCTAATCGAGGTACAGGGTTTTCTGCCACTTTTTGTCTATTAACAAACGACCCACTCTCCTGATAGCGAGATTAATGGTTGTACGGACTGCACATCGCGAACATTTTTTTTTTTGCAATTGCAGCTATTGATAACTTCTGGGAATGCAGTAGCACTATTTGGGCGGGTTCCCCTACCGACAACTCGCGTGTTTTAGGCATTTTTATTCAACAAATAACTGACACAACGCGAAAAAATAGGATAATCTAATTGATCTCTATCACAAACTCACAAACGCACGTTGCTCACACACTGCTAGAATGACACTATATTTCTAAAATCCACAATTTCCCCTTTCCACCTATTCTTTTCAATAGGGGATTAACTAGGGTATTCAAAAACGCATTTCTGTAAATACCATTAACTATTTTTACGGTTAATTTCCGTCAGACTTGGATAATACCGAGAATAAGGGTTTTTACCGGGGGTGTCTAATACATCTGAGCATGGTTGTATTTAATCCATGTCTTTGTCTAACTATCCGAAGGGCGTTATACGAGGTGTAGTAATTAAATAACGTGACTAGTGTGAGAAATGTTATTTATTGTAAATAAACTTATTTTTAACTTTTATTCCCTTCAACATACTCTCCTCTTCTATCTATACACCGCTCTATACGTGTCTTCCATTGTTCAAAACAATGCTGTAGTTCATCAGTTGTCAGCCACGTCAACAACAGCGGTTTCTACTTTTACATGTTCAACGGACTGAAAATGTGTTCCTATTAATGCACTTTTCACTTTTGGGAATAGGTAGAAGTCACGTGGTGTGAGATCTAGCGAATACGAAGGCTGCTCAAGCACAGCAATGCGCTTGTCCGCTAAAAACTGCTTCACAGATAGGGCATTGTGAGCTGGTGCGTTGCCTTGGTGCAGAATCCACGAGTCGTTCTTCCAATCCGATCTTTTCTTCCTTACTTAGCTACTTGGCTAGCACTTCTTTGTAGTATTTCTGATTAACGGTTTGACTCTCAGACACCCAGTCAGTCATGATAATACTCTTGATAAGGAAAAAAATGATCAACATTGCCTTCAATTTCGACTTGCTCATTCGTGGTTTTTTCTTTTTTGGCGATCTCTCGACATATAACATTATCACGAAACACCTCTAATACTTGTAAATATTCTGTTGGCGATTCTTTTAACTTGACAAGAAATTTCAGATTAATTCGCTTCTCGATTTTTACGTAGACCATTATCACGGCACTACTAAGAAACAGTGTCCTCTATAATTAAAGCTCGAAGGTAAAAACTAAAGCAGGCAGAGAGATGAAACTACGGATTGTTGCTTGGAAAGTATCATGGTCAATGACATTCTAATTACAGCCTCGCCCAGTACGGCTGCGCGATAGAAGGAGTGACTAAGTAAAAATGGCATTTGGTTAGTATTTTGGCACGACTGCTATTTTTATGCACAATTATTTTGTTTATCCTAGAATATAAACAGTTTTATTTTGTCTTTGGTGTTAAGAAACTATTTATTTATTGTTATAGTTATCTAACATGTTGGAATAAAGAGTTCAATAAACTTTAGTTTCCTTTATTTAACGTATAAATTGATATTTCAAAAAATTTCCGCCCAAGGCTATTTGCACATGACTGTAGGTTATTTTTAT
>JAVIWB010001651.1:0-24034 GCA_031893035.1 Dermolepida albohirtum
TAGTACGAAGAATCTGAAAACATGACTTGTTCTCAAAATGTTTTTCGTTAATGTCAGATTATATTAAATAAATGAATATAAGGAAAATAACTGACCGATTATAAGATGTAGTTACAAGTTATTTTTTTGGTAATTCTAGAGAGCAACAAATTAAAATTGTTCTGTAAAACCATAAAGTAAGATATATTAATATTAATTATTATAATTATATTAATTAATAATATTAGATCTGCTTCCAAAATGTGGTTTATAACAGTCGAACTGAAAAGTCTCCGGTTTACCATAGTAAAACACAGTTTTTGGCAAAATTCGATTTTATTATTCAACACAGTTGCCTTCGAGGGCGATACACCGATTATAGCGTTCTTCCAACTTTTCGATACCATTTTTGTAGTACGAATTGTCTTTAGCCTCGAAATAGGCCTCAGTTTCGGCGATCACCTCCTTATCCCTGCTAAATTTCTTCCCGGCGAGCATTCTCTTGAGGTCTGCAAACAGGAAATAGTCGCTGGGGGCCACATCTGGAGAGTACGGTGGATGGGGAAGTAATTGAAACCCAATTCACTTAATTTGGCCATTGTTTTCATTGATTTGTGACACGGTGCATTGTCTTGGTGAAACAGCACTTTCTTCTTCTTCATATGGGGCCGTTTTTTTTGCGATTTCGTTCTTCAAACGGTCCAATAACGCTGCATAATAGTCGCTGTTAATGGACTAGCCCTTTTTAAGATAATCTATGAAAATTATTCCATGCGCATCCCAAAAAACTGACGCCATAACTTTTCCAGCTGACTGTTACGTCTTTCCACGCTTTGGAGCCGGTTCATCGCATGCAGTCCACTCGGCTGACTGTCGATTGGACTCTGGAGTGTAGTGATGAATCCATGTTTCATCCATTGTCACATATCGACGCAAAAACTTTTTATTAGTTTTATTACGATTTAACACCTTCAAACACAGCTCAGAATCATCAACTCGTTGTTGTTTTTGATCGAATGTGAGCTCGCGCGGCACCCATTTTGCACAGAGCTTGCGCATGCCCAAATATTCATGCACGATGTATCCAACACGTTCCTTTGATATCTTTAGGATGTCAGCTATCTCGATCAACTTTACTTTACGGTCATTTAAAATGATTTTGCGAACTTTTTTGATGTTTTCGTCGGTGATAGCCTCTTTTGGTCGTCCACTGCGTTCGCCGTCTTCGGTGCTCATTTCACCACGTTTAAACTTAGCATACCAATTAATTATGGTTGATTTTCCTGGCGCAGAGTCCGGAAACTCCTCATGAAGCCATGCTTTTCCTTCAACGGTATTTTTTCCCTTCAAAAAGCAGTACTTTATCAGCACACGAAATTCTTTTTTTTCCATTTTTTTAAATAGCAAAAGTAGCTTTACTCTTAACGCAATATCTCAGTAACTAATGGTCGGATTGCTGTCAAATTTTGACATGTTTCGTTTGAAGGTTAGTACTATCTAAAAAACATATGGGTTTAATAACAGTAACGCCATCTATGTGTCAGACCGGGGACATTTCAGCCGACCTGGTAGATTATTTATATTAAGAGACACGAAACTGTACTATTTGGTGATCTAATTGGTAAGGCAATTGTCTAGCAAACGCCAGATACAGGTTCGAATCTTGCCCCAACACAGAAATTTTTAATTAACTTCTGTGGTTATAATCGACGATGGTATAGCATATAATGTTTACTGACAAAGACATTAAAAAAATGGGCTTGATCGCTGAAGATGATTTTTCGACGAAATTCAGGATTTTCTCCAAACTTTAGAAGAAGCCGATCGGAGAATTTTTGGCGCTTCATATAGTCAAGGGGCTTCTTCAGTTCTTGAGTTATCTCGATCTTGAAAGGGTGTAAACCAAACCAAATCCGCCACAATGTGGTTTGACTGATCCACAATTCCTGTGAATGGCGTGGAATTGACTCATTTGGCTCATTTTGAAGTGAAGCACTTACGGCTGTGATATTTTCAGTGCTTCGATCGTTGCGTTGTTCAATAAGTATTGTCGTTCGATAAGAAAAACAAAATTTTATGGTTTGAAATACATTTTATTATTCAATATAGCATCGCTGAAGTTCTATACACTTGTTCCAGTGAGCTTCTAATTTAAGGACTCCATCTCTGAAATGAGAATCGGAAAGACTGTCGCAATACGCTTCCACGACTGCTATTAGCTCTTCGTTTGATAAAAGTCGTTTTCCACGCATGAATTTTTTGAGTTGTGATAACAGCCAGAAGTCAGAGAGAGCTAAATCTAGCGAATAAGATGGGTGTTGCAACAATTCGTACTTTAATTCACTGATCTTGCGATGGTTTTTCGAGCTGCGATGAAAAATGATTTTTTTCCATCTGTAAACAAGATCTTTTCTCACAAATTTTTTCATCCTGCTAGCCTAAAAGGTTACAATAATAATCGCAGTATATTATTTTACCAGTTTGGAGGTAAGCCACGAACAAAATTCCCTTTTCATCCCACACGTCCCACACATTAACACATTCTTCACCGATTTCTGGACCCTAACTTGCTTCGAAGCCGAAGTACCGGTTTGAGTCTCACCCATAGTGATGAAACGATGCACAAAAGCGTTTTTATTCTTTCCAAGACGCTGCAAATATTGCTAAGAAAGTTGCATTCAAATGTGTTTTTGTTCCATTGTTAACAAATGCGGCACCCAATTTGCACGTATGTAGCTTTCTGAAATCAAAAATATTACTCGCACTGCCTAATGAGATGCTTAGGGCTTCTACTAAACCTCTCTCAGTTATTTTTGCTACGATTTCTGGTGTTGATGCACTTTTTGGACGTCTTTCATGTGGTTCATCTTCAAGACTTGTACGATTACGTTTAAATTCAGAAACTCATCTTTCTACTCTTCTGATTGAAGGTGAAGAGTTCTTATACACTTTCATGAATTTGGTTTGGAACTACACCTTCCAAAAATAAGAATTTTGTCACCGCGCCATATTTTTTTCATTGTAAAAAAATACTGTGACACGTCAACTTTGAACACCCGTAAATATACGAATGAGAAATTGTAAAATATGAAAGCTTCACACGTATTCATAAAAAAGTAGTACAATTTTTAGAAAAATAAAACAGCGAACCTAATAGTGCCAACTCTTATCGAACGGCAAACTTATTGAACAACCTAGTACCTGACTTCAATTCACAAGCCAAAAATCAATCCAAAGAATGACGCAAACCCGAAGAAGAGTTCCCACATAAAGCATGTGCAGTTTCGTTGGTTGGAAAAATAACGCTTACTATATTCTGGGATTACGAAATTATTTTTACGGATTATCTACCGAAAGATATTACAATTAAGAATATTATTCTAATGTTTCATCTAGCCTATTACGGCAGACATTTTGCAAAAAAATACCTGGAAAGTTGAATAAGCGTTCGTTCTTTCAACATGATATTGCAGGACCACGTACACCATTAAGAACGAAGGATATTTTAAACGAATTACGGTGGAAATTGCTTCCGCATCCAAACTATTCACCAGATCTAGATCCTAATGGTTATCATATGTTTCAAAATTTAAAAAAATTACTAGTATCAGGTTGTTACAAATGTAGTGTCCGTTTTTTCCTTCAGTCTGAAGTGAATCGCACCTGTGTGAAAACGTGTATGTTTTTGGTGAAAATTATTATTGTGTTTGTAGAAAAGGGTATTTATTTTGAAGTGTGTACCTGTTCTATTTCTTGGAAAGATTAATACACCTGTCCTTGTCTCGCCTATGGAAATGCTGTCGGCAAGAGATATTCGGGCAATTTACCTCTTTCAATTTAAAAAGGGATTAAATGCAGCTGCAGCAACGCGAGAAATTAATCAGACATATTACGGCGATGGTTTAAAAAATTCAGCGAGGGAAATTTTGATTTGGAAAATGAGCCTCGCCGATATGCGCGTAGCACTGTTAATGACGACGAGCTGCGTGTAGAAGTTGAAAGTAATCCGTTGACAACAGTGCGTAGCCTTGCAGAAACATTTCAAGTGTCCATTGCCACCATTAGTCGTCACCCTTCTTCGATTGGCAAAGTGAAGAAACTCGATCGATGGGTGCCGCACCAATTAACGGAAGCCAATAAGCTCCGTCGATTAGAGGTGGCTACCTCTTTGGCTAATCGACAGAAAGTTGAACCGTTTCTTCATCGAGTGGTAACGTGTGACGAAAAGTGAATACTTTATGATAATCGGAGACAGTCAGGACAATGGTTAGATCGAGGTGAAGCACCAAGACAGCATGCACGAGCATCACTTCACCCGCGAAAGATTATGGTGACTGTATGGTGGACCAGTAAGGGTATTATTCACTATTCATTTTTGCAACCTGGTGAAACCATCACGGCAACGTCCTATTGTGCCGAACTGGAAACTATGCATGGAAAATTGAGCCGCTTGCAGCCCTCACTAGTCAATAGACATGGACCCATACTTGATGATAATGCAAGGCCTCATGTTGCACGACAGACAATCCAAAAACTATCGGAATTTGGTTACGAAATTCTCCCGTACCCACCTTATTCACCTGACCTTTCGCCAACAGATTTTCATTTTTTCCGTTTAGACAATCGCTTAAAAAATAGGGACTTCCCTGACCGGGAGTCTGTAATAGCAGTGTTTGAGCAATATGTGAGCCGTCAAAACTTAGATTTCTTTTCAAGGGGAATTTTTCAGCTTCCAGGCCGTTGGCAACAAACTATTGATGTAAATGAAGACTATTTTGCAGAATAAATACAATATTTATATTTTTTTAAATTTAGACTTTTTTTATTCCTTACAAAATCGGACATTTCATATGTAACAACCTGATACTATAAAAGGTGGATTGCAGAGACTACGAAAAAGTTCTTTGAGCACGGTTTAAAAAAAATCAATTTCACGTTGGATTAAGTGTATTCAATTGAACGAAGACTATATTGAAAAACTACATTTTAATTTTGATGAAAATTGACGATATAAAAAAATTCTAGCCAAATTCCCAGAACTTTGAAAACATCGCTCGTATATACAATTAATAACTTAAGTCGTTAAAGATATGTCAACAGAACAATTTAATAAAGTAAATAGTAATTTTTAATAAACGTTTATTTCCGCATTCTTCTATATCTTGCGTTGTGAATTACTCAGAATAGACATTATCACAAACACACTTTGTACACTTAAACATTAACATCCTCTGGTTTACAATCGATTTCGAAATCTGTTAATGAAGGTACTGAAACATATATGTATATTATGGATGCAGATATATATGTGTTTTTAAAATATTCTTTTACCTTACCAATAAAATGAGTTATTTATTAATTTGGTACGTAGACTTCCGCGGTCGTGGTCCATGCTATCTGCTTCTGGGTTTCCGGGCTGGAACCGCGTCACTAGTATATCTGCCGACGTTTCGTACCCATTTGTATGGGATATCTTCAGGGCTGAACTACTGCACTGAAACTGGTGTAAGTCGATGGGGGACGTGTTTATATATGGATAATGGGTCATGGGTCAATGGAGCGTTATGGTTACGGTTGGGTAGATTAGAGATGCAGGATTGCCAAACGTTATGTAGGGGGTAGCCATCATGGGGTGCTTAAAGATCTCTATAGTTTCACGGATTTTGCGACCATAGAAGTGGTTAGTGCGGGATAGGATCTTGGTTGAATTAAACTGAATATGGTGCCCGGTTTCCAGCCTATGCTCGGCAAGTGCAGAACCGGCTATGCGCAGCAACCTAGTACAACGCTCATGTTCAGAAACACGAGTGCCGACAGACCGCTTTGTTTCACCAATATATGCCCTACCGCATGAACAAGGAATCCTGTAGGTTCAGATATGTGGATGACACCTTCGTTATTTGGTCCCATGGTCGGGATTCCTTGAACAACTTCCTCATTTTCTTAAATTCACAACACGATTCCATAAATTTCACCATGGAGATTGAATATGAAGGTTTCCTTCCTTTCCTCGACGTCTTGGTAACTCGTCATCTGGATGGTTCACTAGGACATTCAGTGTACCGCAAACCCATACACACTGATCGGTATCTCAATGCCCTCTCCCATCATCATCCTGCCCAGAAACAGGGCGTTATCAATTCCTTAGTCCAGAGAGCTGTCAACATATCTGACCAGCATTCTATATCCCAGGAATTAAGTCATGTTACCAAAGCTCTTATAAATAATAATTTCTCCAACCATAATATTCAGCGAACCATAGATCGACATCTTAATCCCAAAATCTCACAACTTAATACACAGCTAACATCATCTCCCCCCCTCTCTAAAGCCCATCTACCCTATATACAAGGTGTTACTGACCGCATCAGTAGGGTTCTTCTCAAAAACAACATCAAAACCATCTTCAAACCCCATTCCAAATTATCTGACCCTTTTTCCGTAAAAGACCATGTTTCTTTAGAATCAGCTGGTATGTACAGGATTCCTTGTTCATGCGGTAGGGCATATATTGGTGAAACAAAGCGGTCTGTCGGCACTCGTGTTTCTGAACATGAGCGTTGTACTAGGTTGCTGCGCATAGCCGGTTCTGCACTTGCCGAGCATAGGCTGGAAACCGGGCACCATATTCAGTTTAATTCAACCAAGATCCTATCCCGCACTAACCACTTCTATGGTCGCAAAATCCGTGAAACTATAGAGATCTTTAAGCACCCCAATAATCTTAACCGCGATGATGGCTACCCCCTACATAACGCTTGGCAATCCTGCATCTCTAATCTACCCAACCGTAACCGTAACGCTCCATTGACCCATGACCCATTATCCATATATAAACACGTCCCCCATCGACTTACACCAGTTTCAGTGCAGTAGTTCAGCCCTGAAGATGTCCCATACGAATGGGTACGAAACGTCGGCAGATATACTAGTGACGCGGTTCCAGCCCGGAAACCCAGAAGCAGATAGCATGAGTTATTTATTAATTAATAAATTAAAAAATCTAAAAAAAATCATAGATTTTTCAATTCATAGCTTAACAAATAAGAGTATTTCTGGAGTTCTTAACAAAAACTTTATCTTAGGCACTAGTAGTTAATATGAGATTTATATTGAGCTACAACAAACCATGAAACTAAGCAATTATTATTTGTAATTAATGTAAACATTATTACCCAAAATTAAAACTACAGAAAGAAAATATGCTAATTGAATTCTCATGATATTAAATTGTAACTGGCATTTGATGTTTCAAAATGGCTGCATCTTTCATCGCTCTTCATTCCCCACACACTATGAATATTCCTTTGTATGGCAATTGTACAAATTTAGAATTTAATGAAAGCAGAATTTTTGGAACTAAAATGCAAGAGTAGAGTTCCTATGAATAACTTGTTTTTTTTCTTTCAATTTTTCCTCCCTTTATCACTCTATACATATATTGAGAATGATCTTTGACATCACCAAAGACAAATGGCATAAAACTAAACATGATATAAAACCATACAATCAGTCATGTCGAATATCATTAAGCGTGAACATCTGGTTATGATAAAGCATATTTACTTCCATTTAACAACATTAAAATCTCTAAAAACTTCTAATAATTATAGAAAAAAATTTGCTAAATATTCTAACATCGAATGTTGCAAGAGTTTTAGTACACTTTAGTTTTATAAGGTATTTCTCTATTGTAAGCCTTAAATGTATAACGAATTCGATCAATTCTCTTCACAATATCACTTATTATGATGCTTTACATATGATGCTTTACAAAGATGAGTTGTGCGATAAGTGATAACAAAGACCTGTAAAAAATACTTTTAAAAAATTGTTTTAACTTGAGTCACTTTCTTGTGTATTTTCCAATGCTGTGCTCAAAAATGAAAACCGTTTTTTTCTAGTACGTAGAGTTTTCTCACAAATACAGATGTATTTGAGGAATAGTAAGCCAAATACAAAAATTATGGAATGTATATTTTATTTTACATTTTATTAAATCATAAGTATCCAAACATTTTTCATAAAAACGACACAAAATTAGTAAAACTGAATGATTTTCTTGTTTAATAGTCCTTGTAATATCGTTTTCGCTTCCCATTAGAATTTCGTTTTCTGCTTTTTCTGCCGTAGGATCGCTGGGGATCGTCCTTATTCAATATCCAGTAGTAATCCGCTATCGCGTTAACATTCCAACTTCCTTGATATCGCTTTTCCATTTTCTTTACATCTTCGTAAAATCTTTCACCTTGTTCCTCGCTGACAGAACCAAGATTGTCTGGAAAGTGATCTACATGTGAATGGGGAAGTTGTGTTTTTAGACTCATGTTACAGCTTAAATTCTTGAAGCTTTCATTTCAGCTACAATGCCCTTACAGTCAGAATCTTTTTCGTTCCCAAGAAATCAGATTACAACAAATTTAAAAGATACTCATACTGCTTTTTTTCTTTTGTGCCTATTTTGGTCTCAAAGTTGTCATCCTTCATAAGTTTTCGGATGTCAGGTCCAACAAATATTCCTTTTTTCAACTTCGCCTCGAATGAAGTAGGAAACTGCTGATAAAAATATCGAAACCAACACGAAATATAAAATGAAACACTTCGAAAAAACTCAGAAAACACATGTGTACAGTACAAAGACAAGAGACACACTGTATGAGCAAAGCAAGCAAAGCTATTCAAATGTTTCTACCCGAACAATTTAATATTTCCTATAGCCAATCTAAGCCTAATTTCAATTATTAAGTTTAAACATTGTAATGCATAAAATGCCTAGTTGGCGATAATTTCAAGCGAAATTTGTTACTAAACTGTGCGTGATTGAATTTTTTTATTATTTTTTCTGATCACTGATTATATTTTAAACAATTTTTCCATCGCAGGCCTATGTAATATGCGCGAATTAACAGCATTACATAAAGAAAAAACCCTTTAAAAAACGTGTCCTGCAGCGCGGATTGAAAAAAAAATATTCAAAAAATATTCTGAAGTGTCGAAATTGTATCTTGGCTTTACCAGGTGTACCGGAAAGTTATTACTAGTTTTTTCGTAAAAAAACTACATAATTTTCAAGAAAATGGAAAAATTTATTTATTCAAAGTATTGGCCATTTGATTCTACACATCTTGCCCATCTTTCAGGCAATTTATGGCTGCCAACAGTTCATAATACACCACGTTTCTTTGGTCTCACCAAACACAGAGCACTTGTGGTCAAAACGATTTGACCTTGGAGTTGGTGGACCGGCTTCGCCAAGTAACAAACATGGTCTTTTGCGCTTACGGTTTTCGAAATAAATCAATTTTTCACCCGTTACTATTCGATGCAGCAATGACTGCCAATCCTACCTTCGAAGCAGTATTTCGCAGACGATTTTTCGATTTTTCATTTGCCTGTCATTAAATTGATGTGGTACCCATTTTCCCATCTTTTGGATTTTTCCCATTACTCGTAGTCGGTCGTTAATGGTTTCTTGTTCCACATTTAACACTTCTGCCAATCGTTTTTGAGTTTGGGTTAAGTCTTCACCCAATAACTCTTGCAGTTTCGCATCTTCAAACTTTTTCAGTCTACCGCAACATTCTTTGTCTTGCATATCGAAATCACCACTTTTGAATTGTCGAAACCACGCCTCACATGTTTTTATGGTTGGAGCATGCTCACCGTAAGTTTCTACCAGCAAGCAATGACTTTCAGAGACTATTTTCTATTGATTAAATAAGAAAAGTAATGCGTGTCGCAAATGCACTTTTTCAAGCACGAAACTTTTTCAAGGAGGTATAAATCTATAACGGTGTTACTTTCGCAAAATATAACATGTATGGCTTTGAAGATTGATGTCAGTAGAATAAAATGACATGTGTGAAATCATAACATTACATACTTAAGTCTAGCGACATCTGTTAGAAAAACCGGTAATAATTTTCCTTTACACCTGGTATGTAATGTAGATTTCAATTAAAAGTTGTATCAGAAGATCGATCTGAAGTTTAAGTTTCATTATTACATATTTTAACTTTATTTTTTGCATTTTATAATACTTTTACATACTTTTACGTAACCATATGTTATTTTATATAGAATGACTAGACTTAGTAGTTAGATATCTTAAATCTAATTATTATTATTATTATCATTACTATTATTATTATATTAATACCGCAAAACGATTTCTTGATTGTAGATGGCATATCCAATGTGATATTAAAATATCCGTTAATTCATATTGAAATGATGTAATAGAAATTAAAAATTAATTGTTTTTAATATTACAGGTGATCTTATAGCACATCATCATCAATTTCCGTTGAGCGGTGGGGAAAAGCTGCAAAACTCCTGCCCCCGATTGAACGACAAAGCAATAAACGAACTTTTCACGAACTAAAAAATATAAATCTAAAAGGATCCCGTCGCCATAAGACGTGGTTTATCTGTGATCAAAAAAAGGCATTCTGTTTATATTCTCATAGTTTCGCTTCAAGCTTCATCGAATATCCAAGAAAGATAGAGCGAGAATGAAAGTGTGAAAGAGAAAAGGAGAGAAAATTGAAATGGAATAAATTTAGAATAGTTTCGTGAATTTTATCTATATAATGAATGACAATTAATGCTAATGTAATGAAATTTTAAAAAAAAACGAGCGTTAAGATGTCGCTTTGAATAATCGTGCATCAATTGTTGCACATCTGTTTAAAAAATCGAATTGTACGTATTATAATTACTGACTTTTTTTATCTTAGTAATAATAATGTGATATCATTTATATATTATGTGCTACTTATTGAATAAACATTATACAGCTGTACTGAAAGAAATCATTTACATGTATGCTTGTTTCTTTTTTATATATTTTGTATTGTGTCTATAAATATAAGAATTCTATCAATGTATCAACACTTTTTATTTATCCTTTACCCTTCTTGTTTCATTTGAACCCACATATAGTCAGATACAAAAGGATTCGTACATCTGTGAATGTTGAATATCATAAAATGTGAACATACGGTTATGATAAAGCATATTTACTTCCATTTTGCAACGCTAAAAAATTCTAAAACCTCTAACATCAATATAAAACTGTTATTATTTAAAACTACAAAAGAACTTTCTAAATATTCTAATACAGAATGTCACAAAAATTCTCGTACACTGTATTTCTATATTTCTCTATTGTAAGCCAGAAGTTTAGAATGAATTCGGTGAATTCTCTTCATATTATCACATATAAAGGGTACTAGGAAAGTTTTGCAGTATGACGTAACAATGAATCGTAGGAAGCCGCTTGTTGCTGCATGTTGAGACACGTTCATACGTGCATAGTAGACGCCGCGCCATGTCGATGGCAGTTCATTAGCAGTGAGTGTAAAGTGCTTGCGATGGCATCGTGGTCATGAAATGAGATAAGGGCAGTTTTGGGTTATAATTTCGTGCATGGTTTAAACATAGACCAGTGCTTCTAAAAAATGACTTTTGCACTAGGTGATGTTTGTCCACATCGCACAACGATATTCAGGTGGTATAGAGAATTCCAAAGGGGAAATTTAACTATGGAGGATGCTGAGAGGCGGGGAAGGCCACGAACATCAGTTACGGAGGAAAACGTTACTACTGTGAGGAAAATGCTTGGCGAGGACAGGCGAGTGACCTACCAACAGATAGAGGGCACTTCATGCCTAAATGCACCAGCAATTCGTTCGATTCTGCATGATCATTAGCATGTGAAGAAACTTTGTTCTCTCTGGATGCCGCATCGACTGACTGAAGAACAGATGAAAGTTTGATAAGGGACAATCTCGGTATGTGAACAACATCGTAACAGGTGACGAGACTTGACTGTACTGAAGACACACCCGTAGTTGTCAAAAAATCCCAGTCTGTAAAGAAGAAAATGATAGCTGTATTTTTCAAATCGAGTGGAATTGTGGAACGCGTCGTTTTGGACACAGAGAAGATAGTTACAGCTAAGTGGTATACTGAACAGTGCCTGCCTAAAGTCATTGGATCTATGAAGAACCTGCGACACAAATTTAGACATGCAACCAAATGTAACAAGGAAAGACACTTACGATCGGTGTTGTTAAAATTGGATCTAATACAGTTGAAATCTCCAAAAATAATTTCGTTTTCGTCCAGAAGTTAAAATACTAAACGATCAAAAAAATAATACATACGAGACGTTTGCAGGTATAAAGATAATTGACAATAAATATTGGAAAAGATAAGACACTACATTTAGACCAATGAAAATCAAGCAACGATACAAAAGAAGAAGGCATCGATGTATCAACTAATCTTACATTATTATGTTGGTTAGAAGACGGTAAAAATAAAGCGTGACCACGGGATGTATTTACATTTTTGATGCGACTGTACTCGGCCTCGGCAAATCATGGGGGGAGGGGCGGGCGATCATTCGCAATGGAGCCGTAGACAGTTCAACATCGCGTGTTTACGTACGATTCTTATGTAAGAAACAATGATTCAGTGGTAGCGGCTCAGCGTGATTTTCGCATTCATTTTAACGTTGGACGGCATGGAGCCGTACCTACCCGACCAACGATTATGAAATGGGTTACAAGTTTTCGGTCCACAGGCAACATTATGGGGAAGAAACCACCAGGCGCTACACGAACAGTGAGGACTCCGGAGAACATTGACAGAGTGAGAACAGCAATGATTAGGAGTCCTGGTCGTTCAGCTCGACGGCACGCATCTTCATTACACATGGAACGTGAGTCGGTCCGAAAAATTTTGAAACGGGATCTCAAGTTTCATCCTTACAAGATTGTGTGTGTACGGGAGTTAAAAGAAACTGACTACCCCCAACGGTTGGATTTCGCTACTCACATGCAAGCTCTCCTTCACGATGAGCCTGACGTTCTCATTTTCATGAGCGATGAAGCTCACTTTTACCTAAATGGGACAGTGAACCAACAGAACTGCAGATACTGGGCAGAGGAAAACCCAAGACAGCTTCATGCGAAACCTCTCCATTCGCCTCGTGTGACTGTATGGTGTGCGGTGTCGAGACAACATGTTATTGGCCCCTTCTTTTTTGAAGAGGATGGAGTTGCGGTGACAGTGAACGCGAATCGGTACGTGCGTATGATCAACGATTTTTTTTCTTACAACTGCAGATGCTCAACTTGCAACAGGACATATAGTTTCAGCAAGATGGAGCTACTGCACACACAGCAAGAGTTTCGATCACGTTGCTGCGAAACTTGTTCCCAGGTCATGTCATCAAGATTTGGAGATGTGCCCTGGCCTCCTCGTTCTCCCGACCTCAACATCTGCGATTTTTTTTTTGTGGGGACATTTGAAGGAGAAAGTTTTTCAACGCAAACCTCGTAATTTGGAAGATTTGAAAGAGGCAATTCGTGAAGAGGTGGCACTAATCACCGAGGAGACACTACAGCTAGTATGGCAGAGCTTCCTCAACAGAATTGAAAACTGCATCAGAGAAGACGGCCGTCACCTTCCTGACCTTATTTTTGCAAGTTAAATTAAATGGCATATCCTAACAAACATGTCAGAAAAGTAAATACATTTTTTGTTTAAAAAATTAACACCGTTTTGCTGTTTTCAAAATGTTAATACTTCCCGTGGTCACCTGTAGAACAAGAAGTTTTCTAAGATATACCAGGTGTACCGGAAAGTCATTACCAGTTTTTCGTAAAAAACTACATAATTTTCAAGAAAATGGAAAAATTTATTTATTCAAAGTATTGGCCATTTGATTCTACACATCTTGCCCATCTATTACGCAATTGATGGACGCCATTCCAAAAAAACTGTTTGTCCTTTAAGTAAAACCATTCATCGAGCCATTTTCTAGCTTTTTCGAAATTACCGAAGTGCTGCTCTGCAAACGCGTGTCCCATTAATGCGAACAGGCGAGAGTCAGACGTGGCAAGGTCTGGAGAGTACGGCAGGTGCGATATTACGTCGCATCCAAATGCTTTCAACGCTTTTTTAACCGATTTTTCTATATGAAACGGGGCATTATCGTGCTGTAAAATTACTTTCCCGTGTCTTCGGGCCCATTCTGGGCGTTTTTTTTATCAAGGTATGGTTCAAATTGATAATTTGTTGTCGGTAGCGAACAGTATTAGCTGTTTCAACAGGTTTCAGTAGTTCATAATACACAACGCCACTCTGGTCCCACCGAAGACAGAGCATTGTCTTGCGACCAAAACGATTTGGCTTCAAGTCGATGGGCCGGCTTCGCCAGGTGATAAACAAGACTTTTTCCACTCAGTGTTTTCAAAATAAATCCATTTTTCATCACCCGCCGCTATTCGATGTAGAAATGACTTCCGATCATACCTTTGAAACAGCATTTCACAGACGATTTTTCGATTTTCCATTTTGCCATTCAATTGATATGGCACCGATTTTCCCATCTTTTGGATCTTTCCCGTTGCTCGTAATCGGTCACATTTAGCGTTTCTACCAATTGTTTTCGAGTTAGAGTTAGGTCTTCATCCAATAACTCCTGCAGCTTCGCATCTTCAAACTTTTCGGTGTACCAGAACGTTCTTTGTCTTGCATATCGAAATCACCACTTTTGAATGGTCGAAACCACGCCTCGCATATTTCTATGGTTGGAGCATGCTCACCGTAAGTTTCTACCAACAAATGATGACTCAGCGTCTTTTTTCTTCTGATTAAATAAGAAAAGTAATGCGTGCCACAAATGCACTTTTTTAGACACGAAACTCACTAATCGTTTCTTGGGCCATATTTAACGCTTCTGCCAACTGTTTTTGAGTTTGAGTTGGGTCTTCCAATAACTCCTGCAGTTTCGCATCTTCAACCTTTTTCGGTCTACCAGAACGTTCTTTGTCTTGCACATCGAAATCACCACTTTTGAACTGTGGAAACCACGCCTTACATATTTTTATGGTTTGAGCATACTCACCGTTTCTACCAGCAAATGCTGACTTTCAGCGGCTTGTTTCTTTTGATTAAATAAGAAAAATAATGCGTGCCGCGAATGCACTTTTTCAGGCACGAAACTCGACATTTTCAAAGAGTTATAAATCTATGACGGTGTTACTTTCGCAAAATATAACATGTATCGTTTTGAAGCTTAATGTTAGTAGAATAAAACGACATATGACATCTGTTCGAGAAACCGGTAATGACTTTCCGGTACACCTGGTGTACGAAAACAATGTATACAGTACAGGACAGAAACATGTAAAACAAAACACAAAATATTCAATAAACAATATGCTTTATTATTATAAATTATTATTATTTACAAGAATAATATATACAATATATATACAATTTTAAATCACAACTAATAAGTACAAAATACTTAAGAATTAAAGAAAATATGTACGATAAATATAGTTAAAGTTAATATTTTCCGTTAGTATCAAAAGGCGATACGACAAGGTCCAAATTTATATATTTTCGCTTAGCTTTTTTATATCTTAAGTCCTAAAACATACAAAATTAAAAAGAAAATGGAAGAAACATAATATTGTCAAATTTTATGGAGTCAATGGCTAAATCTTTAGGCTGACATGTCGCGTCTTAGACATTAACACTTCATAATTCATATACAGTGTGATTTTAAATGATTGAGGACAGTTTTCTTGCTATATTTTCCATTTTTATTTACTGGCTGTAAAGTTTGCTTTAATTAAAAGTTTTTCTTTCATGTGTAAGTAGATTATATAAAAATCTATTTGTGTAAATAGGTAACTGAACTTTTACTTCAAAGAAATTTTTTTAATACATATTAATATTAGTATTTAAATAAAATTCCTAATTATAATAATACTGTACAGTGAAACTTTATGTGGTAAGTATATATACAATGTAGTAAATACTAATTTTTTACAAGTACATACAGAATTTACATAGAGGTTCATTTCCATATTGTAATTTGTAATAAAAGTAGTTTGTGTGACAAAAGAAATAACATAAATATCCCATTCCATAGAATCAAAAGCAATAAATATTTATAAAATATACAGGATATATTGTTTTGGTTAAGTGTCTAAGTACGAGGATGATCCCAGAAGTATCCCAACCCAACAAAGAAAACACAAAAATTTTGGAAAGAATATATTTATTTTTCAACATATTCTCCTTCCAGCTCTATACACTTTTCCCAGCAATGTTCAATAAGTTCGGTACTCTTTTTATAATAAGAACTGTCTTGCTCCTCAAAATAGCCATTAACTGCCGACATCACTTCTTCATCGTTGGAAAATCTTTGACCACTGAGCCATTTTTTCGAGTTTGGGAACAGAAAATAATCCGAGGGGGCTAAATCTGGCGAATAGGGTGCATGAGGTAACAATTCAAACATTAATTAATTAATTTTGGCCATTGCAATAACGGATTTGTGAGCTGGTGCATAGTCTTGATGAAACAACACCTTCCTCTTAGCCAAATGCGTCCGTTTTTG
This sequence comes from Dermolepida albohirtum, assembly GCA_031893035.1. Classification (NCBI taxonomy): domain Eukaryota; kingdom Metazoa; phylum Arthropoda; class Insecta; order Coleoptera; family Scarabaeidae; genus Dermolepida; species Dermolepida albohirtum. The sequence continues at coordinate 16,412 of JAVIWB010001651.1, forward strand.
CTTGATTTCTTCGCCCAAACGTTGCAATAAATTCGCATCATAATCGCCGTTGATAGTTTTTTCTTTATTTATTCCACGCTCATTCCAAAAAAAACCGATGCCGTGACCTTGCTTGCAGATGAAGCGGTCTTTGTCTTCTTTGGAGCCGGTTCTCCCTTTTGAGTCCATCGTTTTGATTGTTTTTTTGTCCCGGGTGTGAAGTGATGGACCCATGTTTCATCCATGGTTATGAAAAGGCGCAAAGATTCTGCTCTGTTGCTGTGAAACTTCGCTCAATTGAAACATCTTCACGACACTGTTTTTGCTAGAATGTGAGCAAACGCGGCACCCATCTTGCACACAGCTTTCTCATGTCCAAATTTTTATATAATATGCGATGTATCGCACTTTTTAAAATGCCTACTATGTCTGCTAGCTCGCGCACTTTCAGTCGACGGTCATCCAGTACCGCTTTGTGGATTTTCTTCACCATTTCTGGAGTCGTCACCTCATTTGGTCGATCACAGCGATGCTCGTCTTGGCAGCTCGTACGGCCCGGTTTAAACCCTGCTACCCAATATTTTACTGTTGTAAACGAAGGAACAGACTCATCCACATTAGAATCTAGTTCAGCTTTTATATTTATATATATATATATATATATATACATATATATATATATATATATATATATATATATGTATATATTATTTATATCGGTTGGGCCGAGGCCTTTCAAATGAAGGTATTGTATCACGTAACGATGACCAATTTTCTCCATTTTTACAAATTCACTGAAAACGTTCACTATTGATGGCTGCCAAACAAATACTTAACAACGTGGCGTTTTCAAACTTCAAACATATGTGTTATAGATTGTGTACTTTCTAATTCAGTGATATTTGTCAAACAACTACCGGCATCTCTAGGTTTAGGCCGGGTACTTATGGGACCACCCTCGTATTAAGTAAAACGTTTATTTTGAAGTTACTTATCAAAATTTTCTTTTACGTATGCGGTGGAAAAGTGCTACTGATGATGTATTTGGATGATATAGATGATTTTTGTGATGCCGATGATTCTATTCTAGTATTCTGCAAATTAGAAAAATTCACTAAACGTTATAGGCATATAATTAACATTCACTCGTGCACTACTACTTTTGAAAGTTTGAACAGACTGTCACAATTAATTCAGCCAAAAATATATAAAAATGAAGTGCGTATTGTATATAACTACTTGTCAAGATATATTAAATAATTTAAACAAATAAAAATATAACTAATTAAAATTCCTCTTTACGTTGGGCACCAAAAGATCCAAACACTTGAATATCATACTCTTTGTACCGCCTTAAACAGTGCTCTCACTTTCGTTCGATCATTCCTGTATCCTACATCAAGTGATCAACTTCTCGTGAGAGTTTGTGTACTCTAGTTAAATTTAATAGGTCTTCGACGAATTACTTCTGTTTGAATCTTTTAGATTTCTCACAAACGCTGATAACATGCAGGCTAGTTTCCTCCTATCATTCACGAAGGCTTGCTGACCATAACTATGTCGTATAGATGTTTCTTCAATGAACAATGTCCGATAATCAAGTCAATAACTGACTTAATCTTTTAATATTTCTAATTCGGTCATCTGCTAGCTTAGTTTCAAAGTCTCCTTGTTATGCCTTACCATGGAACTAACTTTCTGTTAACTTTGTATGTAGTTTCCTTAATAACGCCTTACTATGGGACTAACTTTCAGTCGACTTTTATTTCTTTTCATGTTCCCTTTCCAGACATGACCAGATCTCTCGTCTGACAAAATCGTTAGCGATCCTATACACTGGTTCTGAACCTATCATCATATCATTGGACCTAGATCAACAATGCAGTTTTGCCTTGTGGCAGTCTATTGAGGACTTCTTTTTAGTTTTTGATCAACTTGGGTCTATTAAAAAAGATCATAATGACTTCTGGCAGAAATTTTTCGTTTCCAATTCATAGATTCACTCTTACAGAGGACCTGTATTATTCTAGTTTACAAATTTATAATGAATTACCTGCGTTTATTAAATCCACACACACACTTAATTCGCTGAAACGTGGATTGTATTCTTTTCTTGTTAATCTTGAATCCTATTCACTAAATGATTGTTTAAATTTGTAATGTTCTGTATACAATGATATTTTCTATTTATGTATGTATTTCTATTAACATACGAGGATAATTTGACAAGTAGTGAGAATGACACATAGGTGGCACTCTAATTGGTAAAATAAATGCACTGTAATTTAGGTTGCCTATTTATCAGTGGCGGCTGGTCAGGTGAGGCAGGTGAGGCAGTGCCTCACCATCTAAATCTTGGAATTATAACAAGAATAATATGTATACTTTTAAAATTCTTTATAAATTAATTATCATCTTTTATTCAGAATTTATCTTATAAACAATAAGAAAATAGTTTTAAATAAACCGGCATTACAAGCAAAGTACAAATTTATCATTTCATTTTAATTCCGTGCGAATGTACGAGCGCGTATACTTGCCCCGACCAACTTCATGCTTGATCTATGTATATCCCTACTAAACACGAATATTTGAGGCCCGGCCACTCATTGCCTCTCATTGAAAATTTATAACGCACTACAGCAGTCAAAAAAATTCTCAATTTCTATGGAAATTACAGTAAAGTATTAGCTACATATTTAAGATAACAAAGAAGAAAAAATATTCAAAAAGTTAATAGATTTTTCTAACTTTATTGTGAGATTTTTGAATTTTTTAATAATATAGAAAGCATTATTAATAGGATAAATTAAGTATTTATTTAATGATATAAAGATGTCTAAAGGTTTACATTCTTCTTGTACAGTTTCTCAATATTTCCTCCACGCAAATAATATGTTTTAAGTTTTAACAGGAGTATTTTTATTGTTTCAAGTAGATATTCTTTAGATATCAATGTATGTATGTATGTATTATTTAGTCTGAAGCCAATTTGAAATGAGCCTCTCATCGAATCACAATCGCCGAACTACCGAATATACTCGAGGCTGACATTCTCGGCCCGAATAGCAAATTACAGCTTGGGGGAATAACAAAGTTAGGTTAAACATTTTAATATTTGTTTAGTGATATTTTCAGTGATTTAAAAATTGTGAATATGGATTTAGAAAATGTAAGAAATACACAAGAGATTGTAGATTTTTTAATAAGAAATACGTTCGTTGTTCTATCGGTAGAAGATCAATTATATGTCAAAAACCTTCCAAGACCAAACCCTGGTTTATCAAAATCTCTTACAATACACGGTAAGTCTAACAGAAATTTCAATAATAATAATAATAATTACGTTTTTTGCTTGATAAGTTTAGAGAATTTCGGGAGTGTGATACATATTTCAGTACTGTATACGAAAATTCGATGTCTGACGAATCTGTTGCACATAAAAGGCGTAGAATTGATGACGTTCCAGATACTAAACAAAATTATAGAAAATTATGTTTCGAAATTCTAGATACGTTTATTAGTCAAATTGAAATTAGATTTATTGATTTAGAAAAACTTGCTTTTTTTGATTTATTAACAGAAAGTAAATTTGAAGAATATTCGAAGGCATTTCCTCAGAGGCTCTTAAATAATTTGTTTGAACAATATAAATTTTTTGATCAAATTCAATTAAAAAATGAATTAGCTGTTATTTATAGTGACATGCAACTCCTTGGTAATTCTAAAACACCATGTGAAATGTTAAGATTTATGCACGAACAAAAGTTAGCCATCTGTATGCCAGAACTTTTTAAATTGCTAAGTATAGTAGTTACCATATCGGTAACTTCCGCGTCCGTTGAGCGAAGTTTTTCCACATTGAAACGTATAAAATCGTATGTTAGAAATACAATTGGACAACAAAGACTTAGTAACTGTGCACTAATTGCAATCGAAAAGGAATTGGTTAAAACGATGACGAGGGATGAACGATTTTATAATGATGTAATTGATTATTTTGCTAACACAAAAAACCGGAGGATACCTTTGCTATACAAGAAGTAAAATCTATTAAATGTAGTTCTACGTGCAATGCCAATAAAGGAAATTTTCTGTATTTTAAAATATTTTCATTTTGCATGTAATTTTGAAATTTTGTTATTGGATTGTTGTTGATTTATATATATATATACATATATATGTATATATTTGTTATATTATTAAATTTTATATTATAATGGGAATGTATTTATTTTTTATTTTTAAATCCTAGAAGATTGAGTTCTTATTTTCGATTAATGTTTTTAGAATTTGTTTGATTTTTTAGAATATTTATTTTCGTTTCACAAGGGTTTGCTTTGAAACTTCGTTTTCCCTTAAAAATCGAATGGGGCGCGATATAGGGCTCAGTTCACGTCTGGCAGCCCGAAATAAAATATGAGTTACGGGAAACATTAGGTGAATCTGCTCCATCATCCGCCACAATAAGCAGATGGGTAAATCAATTTAAACGTGGTAGAACAAGCTGTGTTGATCAAGCGCGCTCTGGAGCATCTAGTCGAAACAATGGCTAGAAAGTGGTTCTGCACCTCCAAAGAAAGCGAAAACCACTTTATCGGCAAACAAGGTGATGGCATCAATTTTTTGGGAATCAAAGGGCATTTTGCTCATTGATTACCTTCAGAAAGGTGCCACAATAAACGGACAATATTATGCAGAACTTCTACAAAAATTAAATGTTGAGATTCGTGCTAAACGGCCAGGAATGGCAAAGAAAAAGATTCTGTTTCACCAAGACTACGGTCCCTCGCATACCAGCACAGTTGCGATGTCCAAAATCCACGAGTTGCATTTCCAATTAGTACCGTATGCGCCTTATTCGCCGGATCTAGCCCCTTCCGACTTCCATCATTGAAAACGGCACTAGGTGGAAAGAAATTTTCGTCTAACGACGAGCTTATCATCTTCGTAAATGAGTATTTTGCAAGCCTTCCGGAATCGCATTTTAGAGATGGCATAAGGGCATTAGAGCACCGTTGGAATAAATGTATTGCTCTTTTAGGAGAATATATTGAAAAATAAAAATTATTTTGTATTTAAAAATTTCATTTTTCTTTTCCATTCTCACTGCTTGTCAAACTACCCTCGTATTCACTTGTTTTATATGAAATAAAATATTATTATTATTATTATGTTATAACAAATAATATAATAAGCCATATAATTCAGTGGAATAATTGCAACATGGTGAGCAGACTAGTTTGGAAAGATTTCAACGAACCACGTAGCATTCATCGTCATTTGAACATATCCTTAGTGTCTTATGAATAGAACATTAGCGAATAGATCCTCAATGATATGAACACACTTTCGTTTATTAGGATAAAAGTTCTCTTTATTTCAATTACTCCTCTAACTTGGGAATCTTCTGATAGATTTCCTTCCACTTTTACTGAACAGCTAACCATTAAATATGAAAGACTTAATTTTCAGACGGCAATGAGGCAATCAAGAACAACAAATAAAGTACTTTTAACATTTTCAAACATCAATAAAAAGCTAAACTTGCAAATGACACATATGCTATGCCACTATGTTCTAAATATTTTAACTTCTTATAATTTAAATTGCGAAAATATTTATCATTCGTGAATGTCTGTACGAACTTCCATAAGCGACAATTCTATACACATAAAAATGTACAAACACAAAGACACGCAGCAGATGTAATATAAAAAACTGGCAAACTATTCAATTCAAATTCAATAGATTATAATCTAACATAATTACATCGTTACATACAAATACTAAGTAGATACAAATGGTGGCACTGAGTGGTAGTAGTATTGGTCATTTTCTTAAGGTTGGTATGTAATAGAAGTATGTGCAAATATGATATTTGAGCAGAGAAGAAATAGTCTCGTATGTATTGCATACATGCAAACTTACAGAAGAAAGAGTGTTTTACGAAATCGCTAATTAAAAATTAAATACAAAAAAGGTGCATTTCACAATACTTATTGATTAACATTCCTAAATATAAATTCTAAAACGTGTTCATTTATAAAAAAATATATATAATTAATCTACAATTGAATAATTACCGGAGTTATAGAGTGTTGATTGTGGTTTTCGCCTTGTTCTGGACTGGGGTGGATCTTTTTTCTTAGTTTTGTTGGGGCTGATAGTGGCTAAAATGCATAAACAAAAAATCGTTAAGGAGCAAAGTTGTCCTTTCAAAATTGTGCAGTTTTACTGTTCTTATTGTGTTTCATATGAAATATTAGAATTGTAACAACTTGATATCCAAGTTGTTAAGGATATGAATACCCCTTTTAGAAATATTATTACACCTAATTTGTCTTATATGCCTTTATTTAATGTTGTACCTGAAGGTGCTGCAAAAGTTTTTAGAAACTGTTACAGAACATAAATTAGTATCTACAAATGGCATTATTATTTTTCGAAGAATTTGTTGCTTTTAAAATCTAAACACTTTTCCATGTGGCCAAATCATTTCTGGAAAAGTTTTTTTCAATCAGAAATATCTTAGGAACGTAATGTATGCTCATCAACTGCTTCTTCAGACCGGAAAGCACTCAGATAAATCAGAACTATGCTAGCTATAAAACATAAGAAGAGAGATTAAGTCGATTTTAGAATCTCCTCATTGATCTTGATCACATTGAATGTCAAAACGGTTATGGTCAATGGAGGAGGTTCTAGAATCGATTAAGCCCGGGGAGGTTCCAATGATTTCAAAGTCATTTCAATATTGTAGGGGTTAAGGCCAATGAGGTGGTTCCAGAATCAGCTGAGCCCGGGAGGTTTAAAAAAGATAATTGCATGTATGAATGAAAAAATGTAAAGGTAGAGTTGTAGAATCATTGTAAGTATTGTAAGCTATCTGTTCCTATTTTCAAGAAGGGCGATGCATCAAAAGTAACGAACTATTGTCACATTGCTATTATTTTCAACTTTGTTACGTATGTTAGTATACGAGCAATATTTGTACAGTTACATATTTTATAATATTCGTTCTTACATTTATCCGCGGCAGCATCTCTAGAAGATTTATTGTGATTAAATTAGTAACTTTCACACATTACGTTGGTAACATTATTGACTGTGAGGGCCACGTTAACTCCATTTATTTTAATTTTTCCCGTGCATTTGATACTATTGATCATTTAGTGTTATTAAATAAACTTTCTTATTTTGGTTTTTCGTTCTTCCTTCTTAGTTCTGTGGGGTCGTACCTGAACAACAGGGTCTACTATGTTTTCTATAGTAGTTACTCTTCTAATGTTTTTATATATACCTTCGCGGCCTTCCCAAGGTTCGAATTATAGTCCACTATTATTCGTACTTTTTATAAATGATATAAATTCGCCTTGTAATGCCTTAAATTGTGCTGATGATATTAAATTTTTCAGCATGGTATCGTCTAATACTAATGTCATGCACTTGTACTTACGGGAGAGTATTGATTTCACCATTGATTGGTCTGTTGTTAATCGTTTGTCTTTGATTATTGACGATAGGCCACGCTCTTGCTCAGTGACAAATCTTGACGCGTTTACGCAGCTATGCTGTCCCTTGCAATCTTATTTAAATTTACTTCAATTACTTGATAGATACAGACGTACATATTTACTTACT